>CAEGAD010083287.1:0-71720 GCA_903067055.1 Poeciliopsis paucimaculata | reverse complement strand
TACAGTACAGGAAAGCTCCTTTAAGCTCTGTTTGGAAATAAGCTATTTTGTTTTCCAAATTATCCTCTTGATCAAATCTAAATTAATATTCCCTAATCTTTTTCTCATATAAGAAGATTATGGGGAATCTCTTTTCCAGAGGATTAAAATTTTTGCACTTACTGGAATATTGCAGAACTGAGAGTTACAGCCACTTTGTCAAAATGAGCCTCGATAATTAAAAGTATGTTTGGACTGTAATTCCAACAGTGGCAAATGGGACTTGCTTTATCAAGTCCATTAGACCTCAAAGCGCTTTACATTACATTTAGTTATTCATCCACTCAGACACATTCATATGCTGATGATGGAAAGCTACTGGATAGTAACTACAGCTGCCCTCGGGGCAATCTGACATCCCACTAAGATGGAGAAATAAGAGGCAGCGTCGTCTAAATGACCACTGACCACAGGAAGCTAAAGGTTCTGCTCAGGAATAAGGGTTGTTTTCTATTATAATTACAAGACAGAGCCAAAGACTGAAGCAAATGTTTTTTGTTGATCTCGTGTTGATACACAGATGTGCTTCCTAAACCACATATGTGAGGCTGTGATCACATCTGGCAACTTGACAGACTTATAGCGCTCAACTAAACCACAAATTTCACCTCCAAAAACCGGAGGTTTATTCTAGAATAAATCCTAGAACAGGTCTAGGATTTATTCTAAACATTGCATTTCTTGCGATACCACCTTCATGTAACTCCTTGAATTAGGAATAATTCATGTTCTTCTTGTTTGTAGGGTTGTTTTTTTTTTGTTTAACAGTGAGTGTCACAAATGTCAAATCATGTTCGTGTTCTACAAGTTTTTCAGTTCTCTTTCCATTTCAACGCTAGCCACCACACCGGTGCAGAGCTGATCATCTGATCAGCCCACCTGCTCCCGTTGTCTAATAAGCTACAAGTACAGGCAACAGATGTTCATGGCTTGTTACAGTGAATGCTTCTCTTAGCTCATCAGTCACGATTTATCTCTGTTTGATTACCTCTACTGACAGTGGGGCTTTTTGTGTCGCATGAGCAGTACACATGTTCACAAAGCAAAATGCATACATCTACTTTTAAATCGTTTTGATTGGCAGTGATTAAGATGTATAGCATGCACAAACAAAACCAAAGAAAAACATCATGCTATTTTGAGAGTGTTTATTTTCACATAGGGTGCTAGACTATCCAATTCACTACCCAATAGTCAACATAAAGATACTTTTTGCGTGCACAGATGTTGGGAACTGACAAAAATAATCCGATCTCTTTATTATTCTGGGTTTTATGTGCAAGAAGAAAATTTTCAGGTCTAGAAAAGTTATTTCATTGCATCAGTAGGATAAAATTACCATCAATTTGTTTGAGCGCTTACAATGTGATTGTTGATAAATTCTGACATGCATTTTTTTCACAGTGGGTCGATATGCGTCAGTACGTTGTTGAAACATAACGTACATTTGTTGTATTTCAACAAAGTACAATCAAGAGGAAAGATTATAAATTTTGCTGTACACCACTTGAAGCTAGGAGTAGTAACACAAACATCACAACTTTGTTAAATGCATAAAGGTGCTTAAAAAATGTCTAAATTATGCAATATAAATAGAATATTTTTGAGGATTAGCTGGGATGCCAAATGATGAGTTCAGCTATTGCAAGACAATTGCTTTTTGACTTATCAAAATCATACTGAATGCCTTTTCTCTGGTTCCATCGCCAAATTCGCTTTGGCTATTTGATACATTCCAGAGGACTAACATTTGGAGTTCGTTAACACGTTTAATTTGTAAATGGTGATTATGTATTAGGTGTTTTCATAGTCTCCATTTAATCTTAATCTGTTTGTTAGATTGGTGCATGATTGCATTGCGTTGTGTGTTTTTTTTTTCTTCTACTCTTTTTAAATTGCTTTGTACTTTGTGCTGTCAGTCAGATTTGTCTAAATTGATTTAAATTGATTTATTGTTTCTACAAGTTTGGCAATAAGCTGGCCTGGTGATTTACTGTTCACTGAACCAGAAATATATGGATACTCACTGTTCAACTTTGTCTTGATGAAGGGGCAAATTACATTTTAGCAAAGTAAATCAAATGGACACCCTCAATTTCCTGTCAGTAACTTTAAGCTACTTTAAGTACAAACTTTAGGAAACTTTAAGAGTTATCCTTAAATATTTGGGATCTTGTCTCTACGATGTACAACACTGACAAAAATTTAATTCATGCCTTCACCTCTGGCTTCGATGCTTATATTTCATTAATTTCTGGACATTCCTTGAGTTTCAAAGAAGTCTTCAACTCGTCCAAAATTCTGGAACTAGCCCATAAATAAAACCATATTTCTTCTACTGTACAATCTGCAGTGGCTCCCTCTACAAGCCAGAACAGATTTTCACATTCTTCTTTGCACCTTCAGAGCTCCCAATGCCCAGGCCCCATCAAATCTTAAAGATATTCCACTCCCCTGTCAACCTAATGGAGTACTTTGGTATGTGAATGCAGTATTTCCTATAGTTTTCCAGTCTAGCATAGACTTCAGCTGTTATATCCCCTACTACGCTGCGACCAGCATGTTTTCATTAAAGACTCTGATGCACTCTACCTTTAAATTCAGACAAAAAAAAATTATACGTAAGACTTATAGTGACGCTTCCAAGTCTGACCATAAATCACTGCATATTTTTGTGATCTGTTTCTTTTATCTTCACATCTGCCTTCTGGTTGATATCCACAGCACTTGGAATTCTGATTTTTTTTCTACACGTTTTACAACTAATTTTAACATTTTTATCTTTGCTTGACTTTATTAACTTCAGAATTTCTATTTTACTTTTACTTATGTGGATATCTAATCCAAGCAAATTTGGCTGCATTTGTGGTTTTTGGTAATTAAAACACTTTTATCTACATGCCTTCTGAAAGCGGTCTATTTAATTGTAGACTGACTGGTTGATTAATCTCCTGCTCTGTCTGCTGTCCATTTTTCTCCTGTTTCATCCCCTCCTCTGGAAATGATGCAGAGATTTATTCCAGGAATTACCCAGGCTTTGGAAAGCTGGATCAGTTTCTCCACACAGAGCTGAGATTCAGACAGGAAATCTTGTTGTAAGCTCATGGTTCTGTACCACCCACCGTCCATCACTTACTCACTGGGCTTGTTTTGGCAAACTCCAAGTCTGTCACTATCAGAAGCTGAACTAGTGTTGGTTTCAAAATAATAGTTTTAATTATAATAAAAGCTTAAAGTAGATTTTTATCTCAACTAATAAATTATTAATAGAATCCAGTGTGTTGGATGGACTGTACGTTCTCTTTCAAATCGAACATGATTTTATTTTTACCTTTCAGAAGAAAACAGGATAAGAGAATGTAAGGCTGGAACTGTAAACATTTTTCTTTACAAATTAGAACACAATGTATAAACTGAAGATTCGGCCTTAACCATTGAAATAATATATGCGTGAGTGCAAGGGCATGCAAAGCTCTTATTAATGGAAGGCAGATAACACGATCCACCACCATGGCAAAGGAGAAAATCTGAAGCCTGAAAATACCCCTTTCTTCGTCAACAGAAATAAAAATCTTCGTGGCGGCATAGGCATGAAATACATATTTAAAAAAGGAACATTACTGCTGCTGCAAAATAATGAGAGATATCAGATATCAAATTAATGCATGAGTGTGATTAACAAAAAATTACCCAGATAGCATATGATGGTAATTCAAGGTTGAATTATGGTCAGAATGGTTGATTTTGACAACTGACAGTGGATCAACCATCAATATATCATCCAATTCTAACCAAGTAAACAATGTTGAAAATGTGTCATTGAATCAATGTTGTTTCACTCATATTGTGCTGTCTGGGTACAGTCATGTTCTCAACAATGCAAATATTTAACGTCGTTAAACAAAAAATGAGGCTAATGTAATCACATGCTTGGTCGAAATATACAATTTTTCTGGATTTTCACTTTCAGGCAACAAAGCCGCTACATGACATGAACAGACTTAGTAAAGTTGAAACTTTGCTAAGTTCAATAAATTAAAATGTATGTAATTTATTCCATGAAGAGTGACATCTGGGTCTCCTTATTTAGGTTGCTGCTATTCAACAAAGGGACTTTTTGTTAGAGTCCTTGTCTGTTTGGGTTCTGCTTTTCATTTGTGTTTGTGTTTTGATTACATCCTTGATGTTTATTTATGTTGGATAGTTCTTGGCATATTTAGTTCATTTTATTATTGGTAAGGTGTCGTCACATTAGTTCATTCATTAGTTTTTAGTTTCTTGTGTTCTGTTCTTTGCAACAGGCCCAAATTAACTCTGTCACATTTGATTTCAACACTTTTAAAATGTCTACATCTTGAAAAAAACACACTTCAGATTATTACTGTTCAAGTCATCCAAGAATTTGACTGAATGTCTCAATTTTGTTTTCCAACACTTAAACGCCGCAAACATTCAGCATGCTACGCTAAATACGCTAACTTTGAGCTGTATGGCAAACGTGATGTCTATCATACAGCTTGATCTCAATTCAAAATAATAGTTATAAACCATCTCAGAAAAAAAATACTTAACAAGCGCAGTGAACAACAACAGTGACATGTGGAAAGTAAATTGCCCTGGAATGACTTGGCTCTTTTCACTTGGCTTTGGTCGGAACCTGCGATTCTGGGGGCGGAGTCAGTGAATTAACTCCTGTAGTGTTATAGCCGCTGTAGAAGTTCAGAGTTAAGAAGTCAAGAGTTACTGATTCCATTTTAGCTCCTCTAGGTTTGATACGGAAACACTTTGTTTTAACACTGGATTTTAACGACTAATAATATACCCCAGAGTTACATAAACAGAATTAACTCTGCTTTTGCGTAAAGTCTATCAACACCAAAACATTTAACACTTTTGAATTTGCTGTGAGTTAGTTCTCTGTTAGTCTTTTCCCTTTGATTTTTGAGGGTTTATTCAGCTCCTTTTTGTTAATTGGTCTCCCTGCCTCAACTTCACTGTTTTTGTCCTGCCACAGCTGTACCAGACCTCTTCTGATTACTTCATCTGGTTTCTTTGTTATTTTCCATCTCTGTCTCAGTAGCCTGTCAACAAAAGAGCAAGTTCCCTTTGAGGATCAATAAAGTATATTCTATTCTCTTCACTAACCAATTCTCAAATCAT
Source organism: Poeciliopsis paucimaculata (assembly GCA_903067055.1). Taxonomy (NCBI): domain Eukaryota; kingdom Metazoa; phylum Chordata; class Actinopteri; order Cyprinodontiformes; family Poeciliidae; genus Poeciliopsis; species Poeciliopsis paucimaculata. Next base: position 66,521 of record CAEGAD010083287.1, on the reverse strand, counting down.
TTAATTGACTGAACTCAGTGTTGCTCCAATTCTGAACATGCCATTTTAAAGAATATTTCAAACAGAATTAGCAGTGTGCATAGCTGTTAGGTTTTCTATTTCTGTCTTACACTTACTAGCAAATAATCTGGGGAAGGAGGGATAATAATATAGTTTCATTTATTTATTTTGAAAAACCTATTTCTTAAATTACAAAATGAAAATTTCTCTTAAAGTGTAGCCTGACCTTATTTATATTTCTAGAAATGCATTGAAAGAAGTCATTGAACAAGCCAGGGAAGTGTGTTTGCATTGTGAATTGTGTTTTGTAGAAGTGCACAAATCTTCTTCTAATACATTAACAACACACAAGCTGTCATTTCATCTGTTTTGTTGGAGGCTCATGTGTTGTGCTGGGATTCTGTTTAACTAGTAAATATGGCAGATAAATTGTCAACTAACTAGAAATACTCCCAAACTTCAAACTCTGTTTGTCTAAAAAAAAATATATCTTTTAAAACTTTTGTTACCTTATTTCTTATTGAAGCAGTCACTTTGAAATTTTGCATAAAATGTTGAAGTTAGTAGACAATTATAATTAATGTTGCACTGATTAGATTGTATGTGAGGCTGTGTTATTTTTATTATTATTTTTTTGTTTTTTCATTTTCTTGGAGACAATCTTCTTGAAAATAAATTATTTATTTGTGATTGAGTAAAATGGTCAAACAATCATGACCTAAAAAAGTAGCATTTTGGGATATCTTCCCCAAGCGTTTCAACACTTGAGGGGAAACTACTTTAATGATTTGACCATAGACTTTAGAAAACATTTATAAAGCACAACAGCATGAGTCAAATTTGCACAGGAACATTATTTTTTAAGACAGGAAGCATCTAATGAGTAGAAACAACTAAAATAGTACATTTCAGAACATCAAAAACAAAAAGTTGACAGCATTTCTCTATTTCAAATTCACTTTTCCCCTACAAATATATTTACTGAAATTTGCTGAGGCAATGAACCAGCATCCCTGCTAACAGACATAAAAGAAGCTAATTTTATGTCAAAGGAAAATTTAAAGGATGTAATAATTTTACTTCTGTTTTTAAAACACATTAAATTGAGGTTTTAAATCATATAAAAACTTGATTTTGTGACATTTCTTTATAATAGTTTGTATTGCATCATTTGTCTCTTTTTCAAATCTTGCATTCAGCATCCAGGGTTGGTGATGTTGATGATGGATGAACGTTTAGTTTTGTGTAAACCCCAGATCACGTAAATATTAACATCCATTTGAAAATGTATATTTATATACACTGCATAAAAGAAATCTAACCACCGTTCTTACTGTTTTGAATCAGCATCCTTCTGATATTGCTTCAGTATTTTCAAATGATGTTAATGTTCTTTTCTTTTTATGTATCTATAAGTGCACCAGTCCCTCCTGCAGCAACAGGCCCACACAAAATGATGCTACCACCCCAAACTTCATAGTTGGGACGGTGTCTTCAGGGCTGCAAACTTCTGTCTTTTCTCTTCAAATGTAACAGTAGTCTGAATGCAAATGCATACCAGACTTTTTGGATTCTTTACAAATAAAAGATTTTGAAAACCAAGCAAATTTCCTTCCAAATACAATTATACTCTACTTTGTGTTGGTCTTTCATATGAAGTCCTCACAAAATACCTCAAAGATTTATGGTTGACTGTAACAAAATGTATGTAAATTCAATTTACATACATTTTGTAAATTGAAAATTATTTAACATGATAATTTTACACTGTAAAGTAATTCTTTACACCACAAAACAAAAAAATATTGCTGCACATTTGGATGAATTTTACTTGCTTCTCTGTGTAAAAGCGTAGAATAGAACATGAGGTTGCCATACGTGAACAAAGAACCTGTATTCACCATATTGTTCATGAGGTGAGATAATCCCTCTGAAGCATGTCTTGCTTTCAGAGGAATGAGAGGAATGATAGCATTGTGGCCAGTGTGCAGACACCCACACATGGGTGCATACTGTAGGTATATTATCGGCTCTGCAGAGCGCGAGGGTGCAGAAGGGTCCAGTAATTGAATGGAAACCTTCTTTTGTCCCCTGTGCATTGTGAAGATTTCAGAGTCGAGACTGCAGCAGTCTAATGTGAACCATCACAAAAAATAAAAAAATAAAAAAATGGATGTCACACTGGTTCTACAGAGATATGGGGACTAAATGAGCATAAATGCACAAGTGAAGTGTGAAGAATATGTCTTTCTGCTGCAGTGGCCAATTAATCACATGACGAATTGATATCAATGGGGAGGATGTAAGATAGTGTTAATAATTGCAGAAGTCTGAGTTTGTTATATTACCAAATTAAGCTCAGAGGAAGTAAAATTCTTGAAATGATTTGTGATTTGAAGGTGTTGAGAATGAGCTGCTGCATCTGTTTAAAGTTATTACTGAGTGTTGTGTTTCAGGTGGAAATTAAGCAAGACAGTAGCTTTTAATCATCCTCTGTTTCTCGCCTCTGAAATCTGAATATTTAATATGTTTGAAAATGAAAACCACCATGTATGATCTGTTTTCTGTTTTTTTTGGGGGGGTTTTTTGGTGTGTTTTTGTACCGTTTTATTTTTAGTTTGTTTGTATGCAAACCGAAAAGGATAGATAGTGAGAGACATAAGATAATGTCTTTGATGAAATGAAAAAGGTTTGAAGAACATATGTGATAAATAGAAAATGCCTGCTGAGAAAATGCATAACTTTTGGAATGATGTGTCTCTAAAAAAAGTAGCTTTACAATTGCTTGAGCCATGGAAAAGTCTTTAACGAGTCGGGTCCGCCCTCCATCACCAGTGATTATTTATAATTTCTCAGTAGGCTGCTAACTTTTGCCATGTGCAGACACTCACCACATGAACTGCATCTGGATTGGATGTGATTTCTATAATTATTTTCTCACAGAAACTTTCTGCAGAGAACATATATGGAAACAACATATGGAAGCCATGTTCACTCTTACTAACTGGTCTTCATTTCTGGTACTGTGAGAATGCAGAAAATATGGCCTGACTGCAAAAATAACCCGTTAAAGAGAAAAAAAACAAAAACAAAACAAACAAAAAAAAACAGGTCCTCAGGTCCAGCCGTTAATTAAAAAAACAGTACGTCATTATGCTGCCTAATGTTGTAAACAACTCCATTTTCCAACCCTGTATTTGTTACAGTATTATAAAGACTTATCCACAGATTAACACAGCTAAATATAAAATACGCCATACTATTATTGCTATAATAATAAAACATAATCACTGCTCAAATCCTAATTAAGCTCTTGGCGTGTTTTGACATGATTTTAAAATAAGCAGAAATTGCACTCTGAGCCATATTGAGTGCTACAGAAAAGCCTTTGAGAGGAATGATCCAATATCTTTATTCGGGGGTTCAACAGAGACAAATTTACTTCTAATTTTCAAAGAACAAGGCTGGAAATCTTATGCAGAGATGTAGGAAGACTTGAACTGAATCCAAAGTGTTTAACATGTGAAAAACGGGTTAAGTAATAGTTATTGGCTAAAACCATTATGAGTCCAACCAATTCCATAACAAATCAAAAGGTTTACTTATTTTTTCAAATGTTTGTGTCTCTAAAGCAGATATAATGTAAGAGAGCATGGAAGGACAGATGTATTCTTTTAGAGGCCAGTCTGCTTTCAATTAGTGATGCTAATGAAGTATGAAACTGAAGTAAATCCTATTTAATGATGTAGAGGTCATGGTATCAAGGCATTAATGTCATGTAAACATGTACTCGTTTAATAATTCCAACTTGCAATCGCACTGAATTCTCTCACAATTTAATATTTTCCTGTCTGTTTTTTTTGGTTTTGCTGGGTCTTTATGAGGAATGAAATGTAATTTTATTTGACTAAACTACATACATAGATATACTAAAAATAATACAATAGAATAAAAATAAAATAAAATAAAGACTCTTCTATTCTTTTCTTATGCTTATTTGGCTCAGTTTAAGGGGGGTCACCATTATTGCTTCAAAAAAAAAAAAAAAAAAGGGCTTGTATGTTTGTTTTTGAGACTAATATGTGAACTAAGCCAAATGAGACAAACTGAGCCTCACCCTAGAGGGCAGATACACCGTAAATCAAGTTAAACCTTTTCCTGTTTTATTATACTTCTGTAATGTTTTTATTGCACATACAGTTTTGCCAAATGGCAACAAAATCACACTGAAAAGCAAAAGGTATGGCAAGCAGTACCTCTGTTTCTCAAAAGAGGGAGTAAATGAGCCCATGTGCTTATGCTGTTCTGATCTTATCCTTTACAGACTGCAAGAACCAAAATATCTTAAAAAACAGACTCAGACTGAGTCCATGTCAGGATTATGGTTTGTACAAGCTAAAAACATGAATTTAATTTAAAAACTAAAATAAATAAATAAATAAATAGCTGACCTTTGCACCAGAGCATAAATTTAGAAAAACCTTTGCAAAAATATTTGCATTAAACTTTTGTTGAAGAAAAACCTCTTGCTCTTTATTGAAAAGTGAAGTTGAACATCTGGGCAGGTTATGGCTGCCTCAAGACACAGATGGTGACACAATTGTACAACCTTGACATACATAAGCCACTAAAAGACAAACATCAGACTTGGATTTAAAGATGCACGACTCGACTCAACTCAGCTCATGCTTGAGGTGTAGGATTTTAAGTCTCACTAACAATTACAGTTCAATTCAATAAATTATTAAGATCTCTGGAGTACCACTCTTGTAAACAAATGCCTGGTTTGTCAGTCAGTTTATGTATGTTTTTGTCAACTTCATCTGTTTTTATATAGTGCTTTCATCAAGCCAATTTAAAGTAAATAAACCACATAAATGCACATAATGTCCTGTTTAAGAGAAGCATTTGGTTTATTAACCTCGAACATTAGACTGTGAGCTATCAAAGGTTCTTACCAAGCTGTTTATGTTTGGTAAAGCTTCATAATAATAGCCATATGAACTTTCTCATAGTGAAGTCAATATGAAATGATTTTGGTGGCACTTCAAAACTAAGGCCCAGTCATTAAGACGACACATGGAAGTACTTCTTGAAACGTTCCGACCTCTTCACACATTATGCCATTAACATTCTGCACTTGATTAATGCTCACAAAATCAAACTAGACAAAACCATATGAGCTCTAACTTGTCACTTCATGTTACCTGCGAAAGAGATGCCACAATTTCAGCCGCTTCAGCTGTGCTGCATGTATTTGCTCTGCAGCACAGAAACGTTTTATGCACCCCAACACAATTTAATTTAGTTTAATCTCAGGACCTCCACTGGGAATGCAACATATAATTAAACTTTATGGAACTGCCCCTGCAGCTCATGCGAAGCCGTACATTGTCTCACACACGCCAACTCACAAAGACTGGATGCAAAATAATTTGTGTCAATGCATAATCAAATCATTATATAAGTTATGATTCAAAATTCAGTGCCTAAAATAAATATTGATAGAGCCAACGGGTATGCAGTGTGGATGACTGGGAAGGCAAGCATGACTAACCGCATAGAGATATAATGCTTAATTTCTATGACATCAGAGTGGGCGGGTTTCATTCATTGGATTGTTTGTTGCATTGTTTCCCAGTGTAGATGCAATGCACAAGTTAATCAGAAAGCACACAAAGAGTGCTTAGAATTTTTTATATCCAAACTTTCCTCAATGCTCTAGTTTGTTCCTATTGCCTTGTGTTATGTGTTTTTTTTTTTCTTTTTTCTTTTTTCTGTTAGGTTATAGGGACTGTAACGCAGTCATCTGTCCACATAGATGGGCATTAGTGAGGTGGATACTTCTTGAGATTTCTGTAGAAGAGTAATGCTTCAGTAATTCAGAGACTTAGGGGATCATAAGAGAGATAGGCTCAAGATGGATGTTGCTCAGATTTTGTGTAACATGTGGACAACAGACACTGAAAGCTCCAGTTAACTCCAAAAAGCAAATCATGCATCTAGACGCAGTCCTCCATGACTTATACATATATATATATATATATATATATATATATATATGAAAACTGTTAGCCAAGCTGCTACAAACATACCAGTTTTCTTGTTGGAGTTTTGTTCTGTATCCAGGTTGTGCATAGAAGAAAGATGTGCCTGTTTACCTGTTTTTTGTTACAACAAACAATGTATGCCTGAAGTACATTTTCTGCTTTTGAATAGGTGTGCATTTTAGTTTTTATAGTGCTCTGCTGAATCATGATCAGGTATTTTTCTTTTAACATAACTATTTTATTTTGCCATGAAGAATAAAGAGTCATCTGTCACTTCATGAAATTTCTATGCTCTCTGAGAAGCCATATTGGTCATGCAATCAATTTCATTTTCCGTTTCAAGCATCCAGCATTCAGAGGTGAGTGAAGTGTTTCATGTTTGGCCTTTGCAGAGAAGGTTGAGATGCAGTTGTGTAAATATTGATCAAACCAGGCATGCGAGAGCTATGGCACTCATGGCAGACTTGATGCCATTTTCAAATAAATAAATATATAAATCCTTGACAGCTTGCCTTATTTGGTAATTAGTTCAGACAGACCTGAACTAATAAGGAGGCTGTAATAAGATGTTTAGCAGAATGCAATCCACAGTCATATGCAATAAAGTACAGAATTGCTGAAAATAATGTAGTTTTATTGTGAAAACCACAAACGCTACAGTGAGATTGTGTACACCACACAGACAGTAAAGATCTGTTGTAAATCGAATTTTACAGTTAAATAAATTAACCTTATTTGCAGATTACTCATCTGACCATATTCATAGCATGTACAAACCTCAAGGTTGTTTTGGCTGATTAGTGTGGTCAAAGCATCAACACAGTGTATGCAAACAAACCTGAATTAGGATTTTGCTTTGACAATCATTTGGCAGGAGTTTTTCCAACACCTAATTCCACACAAGTTTAAAGCAAACTTTAGTAAACACAAGCAGAAAACAGCTTTCTCTTGTTTACCTTCTCTGTTTATCTCGTTGCTTTTCTCTGGCTTTATCGCCTCCTCGTCTAAACCCATCTTTAGCACAAGTGAATTCTGACAGCTGACGATGCAGGACAACAACATCTTGAAAAGCAGATCTGCTTTTCCATAAAGATGTAGCAAATTTAACAAGTTTTTGTATGCCAGTCCATTTCCCGAGCAACATGAGTCTTTTCTTCTCTCCAAGTAACCTTAGTACAGTCCATCTGGGCTCCACACACACACACACGCACACGCACACACAATTACAGAGTGTACTGCCAGTACTGCTCCTAACACCCCCTTCATGTCCCTTTGGCCTTGCAAAGTCTGTTTCTCACACAACCACACTATTTATAAATTCTCTTATCTTGCTTTCTTCCCAGTCTGTGTCTGCTCATCACGACGATCACAAAAAAATCCGAATAATGATGCTCCATCCTGAATGAAGTATTCATTCAGTGCTAAAACCTTGAATTTCAAGACACACTCAGTGTTGAAGAGACTTAGAACCTGCAGTATTGTGAGAAAACATACCAAATAGGCTTCGAGAGAGAATAACAAAAAAAAAAAAAAAATGAATACAAAAAAACATTCATACAAAAGCTAAGGGAAATAAACAACCCTGGGCTGGGTTTCAAAATAAGATACTCTGATTATCCCCTGGAGAAGTGTTAAATCTATTATTAGAAAATTTAAAGAATTTGGCTCAACAACAACCCTGCCAAAAAAGGGAAGACTTCCAAAGCTCACGAACCAAACATGAAGTAGAATTATTAATAATGAAATAAAGTCAAACATAGCCATGAAAGAGAGGCAGAATACACCAAAAAACTTTGTCTCATAACTTATCTCAGTATAAAGCATGCTTATCTTTGTCTTCCTGATGCTCTGTGTTCCCCAAATGCTCTAACAAACCTCTGATGTTTTTATTTAAATGCTGGATTTTATTGTATCTTACAATAGATTACTGTGGAGATTATTTTACAAAGTGGTATATGGGTACAACCCAGGAAAGGGATGTATTGTTTTTCTTTCTCCTCCTAGAAAAAAATAAAACCAGATATATCTCATCCTCCATCCCAGAAAGAATGTACAAATCTATGTACATTCATCAAATACAATCACAAAACAAGTTTTGTGATGGTAATGTAGAAAATGACATAGCTAGAGGGATATGGATGTTTTGGAAATGCACTGTAGCTTTGTTGTTTTTTTTCCTCTTTTTTTATGTTTGCTTTTTACTACGTTGTTTTTAAAAGGTTGTGCAGAGAAAATGATAGAAACAATACCAGGATCCATTTCTTCATCAATGTAGAAATACATTGGGAGGATTGGGAGTACATCACTAAAAATTGGGTGTGAGGAATTCTTCCCCAAGATGTACTGTACAAACTCAGTGAGAGACATCTTGGATTGTTCTGTTTCAACATTTTTCAGGTTTTAGAAAACACTGGATCCACAGTTTGAGCAAAAGACAGGCTGAGCGTCTGAGCCGAACTGCTGAGTGAGAGCTCAAATCAGGGCTGTCATTTGTGATGAGGAGAAGGCAGACAAGAAGTACGAGATGAAAAGTAGTTGAGCTTTTGTTGTTTTACACATACCCTGGTGCTTTGTCCTCACAGCATGTGTTGATTATAAGAGTTGTCTGTCAGAGTTTGGTGGATCTTCTCGCTTGGAAGCAAGAGGAATACGGTTTATATTCTGTGGCCACGCAGAGAAAACTACCGATGAAGAACATACACGGTGTGCCATTTAAGCTATTAACAGCATATGTTTTGAGTTCCTTGAATTTGTGGATCAATTAAGTAAAATTGGTAGTGATGATGCCAAAAATGACACAGAAACTACTCTGTAGCTTCAGAAACAGAGCAAAGTGTTGAAGTCTTTAAACATGGCCTCAAACTCCTATGTTTCCGCCTCTGTTAAGCAGTCTGGGTCCAAATGATCTGTTTAAGGAACTTGAACAAAACCTGCCCCACGATGCATTTTCTTGCTTTGAAATAAGGAAATGCGCATTAATGTCACATTACTCCTCCTGAATCCACGATTCATTGCAGGTCACAGCTACACTGAACGGCGTCAACTGAGTATAGTGTTAGTGACGATAATAACTGAGGATAATAAGCCATATTTTCAAGGTACAAAAAGCATTACAATATATTTCAAGCAGCATGTTAAATAAATTGAATGGCAAGGTTGCTAAATAATTAAGAACATTTGTGTTCATTGCTGGATTTCAAATCAAGATTAGAAGAGGTGCAACAAAGCAATGTGGCACTTTAAAAAATAAATAAATAATTGAGATCACATCGACTTTTGAATAAACATTGAGTGACTGAATTTTTTTCCCCATTACTTAATCAAAGAAAATACAATAATTTCATTTGAAATATGTTTAAAAAGCAAAAGTGTAATAATAATCAGAATATCCTATATGTTAGTGTGTGACTGTGTGTTGTAAATCCATGATGTGGTTTTGTTAGTGGTGTCGAGGTCCCTCAAGGTCCCTCAAGGTGTTCCAAATGTCCCCGAAAATCTAGGGCCGACTCGAAATGAAGTTAGGGTTTTGCTGTGATACTGGACACTGTCTACCAGAGCTTCGAGTTTTCTAGACACACAAACAGGCTGTGAGTCATTGGATCAAAAGGAAGAATCACAGCTAAATAAACGTAGGCCACAAGCCAGGCCAGCCCACTTTGCTGGCAGTTAGACATGCACATGATATCACTAACCCACATATGAGCACACATATATTTTACATGAACTTCACAAATATAGTAGTACACTTAAGCTTATGTGGCTCCCACTTATCCTCACAGTAAGACATAGTTTTATTACTCTCTCAGACATTTTGATCCCAGATGATAAATATAATCAATGTATAACTTATCTTATTTGCATTTCTTTGAGTTGCTTTAGTTCTTATCAGGTACAAAGGGAAACTTTATTTACTCTGTTTATTATTATAGAAATAATAATTTCATAATGTGTAGAAATTGGGGGGAAAAAAGCCATATATAGTTAATTAAAGTAACAAACAACAAATACCATAATGGTGGCTATTATTTAATTCCTCCCACCTCCATCAGTGGAAAGAAGTAAGGAGCACCTTTTATATTGATGAGAATAACATATCTTCACGGTCGTTCATTTTTGCTTCAGCCAACTTACAACTTAAATGCAGGCCATTTATTTAACAGGATTAGGAGATAAGACTGCTTTCATCTTGACCAGGCCATCATCGCCACATTGAAATCCTCCCTTGTCTCACAGCCAGAGGCAAAAACTCATGCTAGCTGCTAATACGGACATCCACACAAAGAAGAGATGATCCCAGCCACTGGGCCTGGATGATTTATCCCCTTCTCAGCCTGTTGCTCGGGGAATGTGGAGAAAGGAGCATGTGGCCAGCACAGTCCATTGCAACATCAAAGCATTGATGTTGATCTCAAACTGGGTCTAATTAGGAAAGCAAAAACAACACATACCACAATTCATTCAAGGTTGTTTTTTTTTTCTCTCCCATTCTTGCATTACATGAATAGACTGATAAAATCCTTTTTGGGGGGTTTCTTCATCCATTTAAGTTGTTCTCGCTGGCCTGATGACAGTTTTCATATCAAACTGATCTGAGCATGGTACAATTATTGAACGGTCGTACAATGTTCTTTCTAACCCAGATGTGTTCATTAAACTTACAAACCAAAGCTCAGTTTTGTTCATAAAATCCAGCGTTAGTTTGTCTTTAGGTAATAATCACAGTAACACTTTGGAGATGCATACATGATAGATTTATCATAATGGACCAAGACTCAATTTCATCTGAGAATCTCCGGGAGTTGTTGCCTGTATTGTTGAACCAGCTTATTTTTATGTATTTCTCGACCCATTCTATTTTGTTAAATTACTGTGAAAGGCTTGTTTTCAGTTTATAATTGATGGTAATTCGTGAGGATTCATAGCTTTCAATTTGGTTTCCTATGCAGTTAAAACTGATTCTTGTGTTTATGTGACTTTCACAATATATCACAATTAAAAAAAAATACATATGTGTATTTGTTCCCTTAGAGAAATTCAGTTTTGTCATCTGTTAATGTGTTAGGTCATCGTTAATTTTTTTTATCAGATAAAAATAACCAGATTAAATACAGAAGGTATTTGTTTAATAAACAATTTCATTTAAAGGAGAAAAGCTTTTCAACCTACCTGGTTCTGTCAAAAAATAATCACTTCCTAAGCTTGATAATCCTGCTTAGCAGCAACATCTATCAAGTGTAATATATATATGTGTTCTCCTCTCTATAAGACAGATCTGTGCTGCTGCTTCTGGGAGTGATATTGAGAATAACTAAATCCAGCTTGTGCTAAATGTCTTAGACCCAGAAATGTGTTTGCAATGTCAATCAATCTTCTGTATGTGCTGCTCACCTCTCTAGTGCATGCCATCATTCAAGCTTAAGATTGCTGGTGCCCAGCTGTGCTAATTGTGGGCAAACGTACGAGAAAATTGTCAATTTCTCACATTGCACAGCAAGCTCTGGAAAGGCTGCATCGCAGCAGAGACAAGGAGAAGACATGTGAAGTGTGCTTGTTCAAATTTTAAGGCCAAGTCCACATTTTTTATTTTATTTTTTTCCCCCAAAAAACACCCAAATGCAGCTATTAATCAGCATCTCTCACAACCTAAATTACAGCACCAGCCTTATTAGCCGTACATAGTTTTTGGAGTAGACTCATGGTCGACCTACTGACACACCATCAAATTCTCACCATTTCATTAATGGAAAGGGATCAGCTTATCAAAATACTCCAAAAACACATCTACATAATACATTCACAAATGATTCTATAATTATTTTTTTATGTTTTAAACTGGACTCATAGCGCTAATTAAGCTAGCTCACCTGAATAGCTCAAAGTAAAGAAAAAAAACAAAACACTCAGCCTCTTCTGCACCCTGTTGTGTGCCAACAGGGGGTTTAGGAACAGATTACAAACAGTGAAAGGTGGACATTGTCACTATTTAGTCATTTGCCATGTTGATTTTATGGAACAGAAATGCCTTCATTGTGCTTATAATCATCATAAGGTATGCTGGAACATCTTGATGAGGTTAAAGACCATTAACAGACATCATACATTTAATGGCAGGAGACTGTTGCCACTTTCTTTGATAGGTTGGGTTTTCTGTTTTTTCTTATTACAATGCAGTTCTTAGTTTTTTTTTATGTGAGGGTGTGACAGAGGACCCAAACGTATGTCAGAAAAGAACAAGATGCTCCATCCCTGACATTATAAAAGATCAAAGAGCTCTAAAAGGTCGCCGTTGCCATATTCTCATTCTCTGCAGTATTGACACTTGGTATTTCTCTGATCTTTTGCTCTAATTAAAAAAAGACAGAAAAACAGTTGCCACGGCTGCAACTCAAGAGTTGTGAGAGGGTTGCTGTCTATGTTGTACAGTGTCTGTATGTGTGTTTGCATTTCCTTCAATATCGATGTATCCCCTCTTGGGAATTGTTGTGCTCTTATGGACTTTTCTTATAATGCTTTGTCAAAGTTTATGCCAGAAAGTCAAAGGGTTTTGGCCAAAAAATAAGCAGAGTTAATGAACAACAGTAAAGAAATCTGTGTGACACACTGGGAGAAAGCAGCTTTCTCTAATTCCAGATTTCATCAACAAATCTATGAGGGACAAATGGTGACTGCTGGTCACTCCTTGACTCTATTGTTCTTTTCTCAAAAGGTGTCCACTGTTTCATAGTAATGTAAACAGACATCATTTTTCAAATTCAGTTTTACTAAAGAGTGCACCAGTCAGATGTGCACCAGTCAGTCGAGGATCACAATCGTTCAAATGCCCTTGATCACTGATCAACAGGACAAATATTAAAAATGTACAATTTGTTCCCAGTTCATTAAATGTATGCAAACAGAACATTCACAGGATTTTTGGAACAGCATGTTCTTTGATGCACTTTAAGTGAAATCAATACCGTGGATTCAGAAGTATTGAAAGAGCTTCACTTTTTCCACATTTCATATTTTAAAGAGTTATTTTAAGTTGTATTAAATTAATGTGTTTCCCCACAATTCAACACATAACTACCTCATTATTACAATGTGGGAAATTATAAGTATAATCTTTATTCCATGGAACATCAGCATGCAGTTGTATAACAAATTACCAGATTGCTTATCAATTTTTGTGATACATTTATTATCGTGATATGATTTTGAATTATTGTCGTCATGATAAATTCTGATTAATGATGTTAAAAAAACTCCAAAACTGTCCATATTATTGGGATGGTTAATTTTACTATTTTTGTGTTCAATGAGTGTATCAATAAACATCAATACAATTGACAAGATGATTAAATCCAGTTACTTTGAGCAGTTTAGTCATACAAATCACACTTATTTGTGTGAGCATAAAAATGGGTATGTTTTTCAAGAGCAGTATTTGTGTCTGTGTCATAAACTCTCAGCTGCACAGCTCCTTAAAAACACAGCAGTATCTCTTATACTTTCCACATCACAATAGTACCACAAAATATTGTGATAAAACTCAATGTTGCCCACTGCTTGTCCAAAGTATGTGTATGACCTAGAATATCGACAGCTGTAGAGCAAGTGTTGAAATTAAATCCTAAAAAAAAAAAAGAAATTTGTAAATCCATGTTCACACCACAGAGTACGCTTAAACTACGACATAGAATAAATGAAGGAAATTACAGGTCAACTCAAGAACTCATCCTTGTATTTTATTTCCCCTAAAGTATGTCAGTTGATTATCTTCCTCAGGTATTAACCTTAACATCTGTATGCATAACTTTTAAAATTAAGGTTTCAAACATTTAAAATGTAAAAAAACAATTCAGCTGTTGGATCCATGACTAATAGACTTCCAGATCCCACTGATAAAACAAGAGTTAAATTTCAGTTTAGCATGTACTTCTACTGAAAGAAGAAGGGAAAAAAAAACAAAAAATGACCAGTGTGGATCAGGTAAACCTTGTAATCTCACTAGAGCCCCTACAAAATCTGTCTTTAATTCTGCAGGAATAGCTTAAATTCAGGACAACCTCTTCATTACTGCATCTGCACATTGCCAGAGATGCCTCACAGATAATCAGAACCTCCCGGCTTCTTTAGACCAAGTGAAGAAGCAGCAGAAGGTAATGAAGACATAAAAACTTAAACGTCGAGCCAATCTAAACATGAAGAAATGAACAGACTTGTGAGCGCTTCAGTATTAATAAGTTCCATAATCATAAATCAGGCAGACAAACTTAACTTGTTTCTCATCTAACACTATCTTACTTTGTCATTATAGAGATGACTGTCACAACTGGATCCCAAACAATATACAACAAATAGTGACAACATTTAAATAAAGTTTTAGTGTTCTGTTGGGTTATGACCTCCATAACAACATAAAAACAAGTACATCTGCCTTAATGTACATCTTTAGACAAACGTCTTCAATTTCTTGCAGTTGGCAAATTGGAGCAAAAACAAAAATCCAAAAAGTCAACACACACGGGTCAGTGTGCAGTGAAACATCTGCTTTCTATATACACTATTAGCGCATACTGTCTACAGCTTTACAATCTCTATTTTCACTGCTTTTTTTTTTTTTTATCCCAAAGTATCCAGCAAAGAGAAAAGCTTTCCAGAGGTCAGGCCTTCAGCTACTGAACCCACAGCCCATCCTCAACCCCCATTGGCAGACGGTTACATCACTTTACCCATGAATCAACATGCATAAATAACTCATGATCAGACCTTCCACTATTCAGTCTGAACATTTTAACCATGAAATTAGTGTTGTGGTTCATTGGTAAAGTCTGAGTTAATTAACCTTATGAAGAAAACTCATTTCAAGATGTTCCACAGCAGAAAAAAAAAAAAAAAAAAATATATATATATATATATATATATATATATATGTATCACCACCTTGTTTAAATTTTGAACATCCAAAATTAATATTTGTGCTTTAATATACATTTTATGTTTGAAGCATTAACTTGTCCTCACAATCTCTATTTTTTCTATTTTAGATAACACTGCCAATTTAGCTATTCATCATGGGATTAGTACTTTGGAAAATATAATTTTATAGCCCACATTTCAATATTGTCAGCTTATCCTAAACAAAGATGTTGAAAATTAGTTTGATGTGGTCCAAATACCCTTTATAATTTAGACATAAGTAGCCTTCATGATTAAAATGATGTGGCCTGTACAAGAAAACCAAGATTTTAAAGAGTGTGTGTGAAATTAACAAGAAAACCATCCTGGACAGAAAGTGACGCAAGACATCAGTTTCACTAGACTGCATCAGGCCAAACAGCTTTCAGCCTCAAACCATCTAAGCATGAGTGACTTATTTTGGTAGAGTTACAATCAGTTGTGTAAAACTGCAGAGGAATGCAGGAAGTGGAAATAATTAAAGTTTTTTTTTTTTTTTTTTTTTTTAAATCAAACTGAAATGACGCAAAATACAAAAACCAAAATCAAAAGTTTTGGATAAGGTGTCAAAGGAAAGAAATAGTAAACCTGTTACACTGGAGTGTGCATTAAACAAAAAAAGATGGGAGTTTGTGTCATCTCCTCCCAATAGCAACATTTTTCCATTTCATTTTAGATTGCAATGCCTCCCTCACCACTAAACATTGAGTTCAAAAAGTTCATTTACATATAACTTACAAAGGTTTGGATCTACTAAAGTAAAATTATATTTTTAGAAACTAAGAAAAATACTACCTTGTTTTTTGTTTTGTTTTTTTTCTTTAAGTTATTTTATGTTGACTCATGTAGAATTGAGATTTTGTGTACCAGAAGCCTCTGATTTATGTTTAGTGTGTAAAAGACTTTTTTTTAGTGGATGATTTAAACAATAGAGCAGCAATGCATATTGGTTGGTAAATGGACACTACCCTAAATTTGACAAACACAGTTTAAATCAGGTAATTGACCATCAAGCCAGGAAATCACTATTTTTACTAATCAGGCGCAGTTTATGTAAGACTAATTTAACGAGAATTATCAAAGTAAATCAAACTGAAGATAGAAATTAGCCTCATACTTAGCTTTGGGGCCTGTTGGGTTTTTGTCATATGAAATGCCAAATCTGGCAACAAAAACAAAAAAAATTGTCATTGGCCGACATCCAAATGCCAATAAGAGATTGGCAGGTCAGAATTAGACAGAGGGTGTGTCCCAGGGAGAGAAGTACTGACTGCCAGATACACCTGATGCAGCTGCCAAATGACGTTTGGTCCTTTCCAGTAGGGTCGCCCACCTGCCTGCACGTTCACAAAAAATAAACAAACAATAATATTAAAATCAAAAGATACATTTCTTAAACATTATAATACTGTTCTAAATGTCTTTGTACAAACATTGGCAAGTGCTTGTGACTCCTAGTTAATGAGCCTGTCTGAAATCAATGGTAACTGTTGTGTTCTTTAGGCAAACGCACCTCATTCCTATACGTAATATTTTCCAGCTGTTTTAACATTGACTTAGTGCCGTTACAGATTCATCATGATCCAAGTTCTGCCAAAATACACACAGAACAGGTGCATGGATTGCAGGACGCAATCCATAACACTTGCAACAAATCAGTTGAAAGGACTTATGCTGTCTTTCTAAAATATTCAGAAAGATTTGTACAAATGAATGCATAATTATTTAGCGGGGGAAAAAAATGGATCCTGATAAGTTATAATCTGAAAGGTTTGTGCTAGAGACTAGAGAACTTTTTGTCTATACTTTGTTTCACAATTGCGCAATATCAGTCAGATAACTGGTAGAGGAACTAAGAAAAGAATTAGTCATCTCAACTAGATGAACTGATGTCTTCGCTTTGAGAGGGTTCTTCCAATGCATGGATGTGCTGTGATGAAACTCTTTACATTGTGTCTCTGACTGTGTGTTTAAGGTCTTTGTGATGCTGAAAGATGAGCCTTCATTCCAGTTGCAAGTACTTTACAAACTCAGAGTTTTTCTTAAAGAACTGTCCTGTATTTAGCTCCATCCATCTTCCCATTAATTATGACCAGGTTTCCTGTCTCTGCTGAAGAAAAGCATTTTCTACCCTTAGATTTAATTTTTTCATTGGCGTCATCTGGCTGCTGAACAGTATTAGTTTTACATTACACTCAGCTTTTTTGGCATTTATCCAGAGCACCTACTATCACATGTTTGCTGTGTTCCTTGCATGTCTTGTTGCAAATTACAAATGAGTTTGTTATGGGTATATTTTAACAATAAATACTCGGGTTATATCACACCAATAAACTCAGCTTACAAAATTAGCTGGCATCTTAAGGCGATTGATTATACATTATCAAATTAAAGAAGGCTAAAATTAAATGCATACTAAGTTAAGAACATACATATATTTAATAGCCATATTGTATGCATGGATTCACGTATTGCCACTCTTCACATGCAGTAACTCTCATCACCACTAGACGCTGCATGTTCTATTAATGCAAAAGTAAACTAAATTTGTTGTTCTCCACATAAACCTTCATGATCAGATTGTGGACTAAAACACTGGAGGGTTTAAATTCTCTCAGTTTGTAGGGTTAACGTACCACAAATCCTGAAAGTACACTTGCATCTGTGCATTTTGTTAATATTTCTCGTTTCTCTCTCTCTTAATCCCTCTTTTTCTTTTACTTAAACACACGCACGCACACATAGTGTAAATAAATTCCTCCCCTCAGTGTTGGCGGTTCATTAATGTATTCAGCTGCACACCTTCAGTATTTACCAGGTTCCAGGTGTGTGACATTCCCTTTAAAATGAAGACTGAAAAAGGAGGAGGGGAGAAGTGGTGGGTTCTTTCTGCAACAGGAAGACCACATAGAAATTTGTGTCAGACAGCTGAAGCTCTTTGTTACAGCTTAAAGAAATTGGTGCTGAAAAATATTCATTAAAATTCAAACACACTCCTAATGTGACACAAGCAGACAGTTTAGTAGGACATTTGCCCAACATGTGGTTACGGGGACATAGAAAGTGAACTAGATTTTTCTCATTATTTAATGACGAGTCATCTTATTAAAATGTATTTTTAAAGAGGGTTGTTGGAGATTATAAATGTCTATGCCTGCAATTAATTTATGAAGTGAGACCAGCGGTTAGTTATTCTGTTAATTCAAGAAAACCTAGCTGTTTTTATCTCATTATCTTTTTTTCTTTTGTCAGCGTGACACATTTTGTTTTATGCACAGAAATAAGTGCCTCTTGTGTGACGACCTATTAAAAGCTGTTTTAATATTTCACTTACCATTTATGTCTCAACATTTATGTGCAAGCTACCTCACACAAACTAATTCAAAGTTTAGCTCACATGACAAAAGAAAAATTATTCATACTCAGGCTGAATTTAAAGTTCAGCTACCTTAAAAATATCAGAACTGCTTGTATTTTTCTTTACAAACTCAAACATGTACTTTGGGGCTGTGCATGGTGTAACTGCCCCACACACAGAGGCTGCGGTCCTCAAGACAGCAGTCTGAGGTTCGATTTCCAACCCTGAGACCTTTGCTGTATGTCTTTCTTCCTTTGCGCATTTCCTGTCTGGTGACTAAAGGGGATTAGCGCCAGAAATTTATGTGACCATTTATTGCATAAGCTGAAAAATATGTGATGATTCAGACTTCCTGTGAATCACTGGACTAATATGCAGTTGCATAACAACTGTTCTTCACATTTGCATGACACATAGTTCACCAAAAGGGAAAAGTTAATAGCAGGAGGAGGAGAACAATGAGCTGAGAATTTCAACAGCCATTGTCCTCCTACCAAAACATCAATCTTGAAATACTACAAACTCATTACAAAAATTTTGTGCATTCTCCAAACAGTCAGGGGCCACTCATGCTTTATTATGTGTAATGAAAGACACAAGGTGTTATTAATGAACCCAAAATAACACCCTAAAATCATCCAGCGAACAGGAATAACTTTAATGCCATGTTCTAAACCAGATTATTATCTCAAAGTTGTTCTATAAACCAGCTTCTTAAACTTAACACTAAAGAAAACTTTAGTAATCATCAAAATTGACTCTGAAGCATGTTTGTGGACATTGCATTTTAGACAGTATAGTATTGTGTCCTATTTTAAAATCAGAGGAAAAACAACAAAATCAGAGTATGAATCCCTCTCAGCATCTAAAGTATTGTTTTGGGAAAACATGGCCAGCATTTATTGAGGGTGTGATCCTTATGCAGAAATGGTGTTGCTTTATTTTTATGCTTCACTTACACCAAAACTCAAACTTGTACACAATAAATACAAGCAAACGCACATCTTTGGCCCCAGGGCCATTTCTGAGGCTGGTCAAAGCGAAGGTCCCAAGGTTATTAGGCCATTTAACTGTTTTTGGAGGGTGATCAAATTTCCAATTTTTCCTAACCTCGCTCTTTTCCGCTTCCCCCTGGGCTCTGCTAAAAATGAACCGGCTTGCCACGGTAAAACAGACCCCACCCAGCGGCCAAAGTGCCAGAGGCATCCTCGCAGCAGATTTGATCTAATATGTGGAGCCAAAAGTGCAATAAACAGCGCATCATAGAATGATTGGTTTTATGTCTGTCACCATAAAATAAGTGAGGGGGATTTAGCACCCCTTGCCTCACGCTTACAAGCTGGAGAGACCCTCTGTTTCTTAATTCGAGTTTTAGATGAGTGAACGTGTGACATGAGTTTGTGGTAAATGAAGAATCTCTCGCCCACATGTTTTGTGTGAAATAGTTTTAGTTTTTTAGCACCCTTTCATACCATCTCCATTCACACTTATGCCCCTTTTTGAAACAGCTGTTGACAAACAAATAACCCTGTAGGAGATGGTGTGATGAGCAATCTGTAGACAGTGCTCCTGGGAGGTCTTCCTCAGAGATAAATCCATTATACCAACCAGAAAATATACTGTTTTATAAATGCCAGAGGGAGATGGCTGTCTCTTTCTGTTCTCCTTTCACTTTTGCATTTGGGCTTTTTTGTTCTGCTGTAGAAAATACACTCAACTTAGCTGCTTTTTCTCTTGAATAATAATAATAAAAAAAACAGTATGCCTGCAACGTATGCACAAAAAAAAAAACTATTTGATTTATACAAAGATATATGAAACTCGTACAAATATATATCTCCTGTTAGGCCCACAGTCAAAATGAGAAAAAAGACCAAAGTTGGTTGAAGATATTGAAGTTAAGATCTTCAGTAAGTGGAACTTCCTGATCACAGCTGATAAGAATAAGGTGATGGCTAACCAACCAGAAAATGTGGTGATGGACAGGCTCACAAAATGCAGCAGTAGCAAACATATTGAATCCAAGCAAAAACATAGAAAACTTGAGAAATTCTAAGGATTCAAGTAGGACAGAGACTTTGGAGAAAGGCAAGTCCTTACTGGCACCAGTGGTATATGATAACACCTGGTTGGAGGAGTTTCCATAGCAGATCCCAGGATCTACCTTCAAAAAAGCACAGACAAACAATCGAGATACAACTCAGAGCCCTCAAACTCCCAAGCCTCCTCCGCTTGAAACTGTCTAGCTGAATATGGTGAATTAAGTCATAATTATATATTACCATATAACTAAATATGGCTCGTTTCTTGATTCATCTAGTTTTATGGCATTTCCTCATTATTTATATTTCTGCTATATGACTTCATCTGCAGATTAAATAAAAATTGTTTCTTGTACAGGTATAGTATCAATCCAGAACAATGACGTAGACACAATCTAAGTCTCAAACTGTGTCCATAATTTTCTCTGCAACATTTTATTGTGGGTAGTCAACCTGTGGTCTACTAAGAGGATGATAGCATGTATTAGAGTGGAGCAGAGAATAACCTGCTCACTCACACCACAACGCTCATATTGAAGATAGTAGTACCTCATCCAAATAAATTAGGGCAAACCAGCTCTTTATGTGTAAGGAGTCAGAGGCGCATGTGCAAGAATTACATTTGTGCACCAATCCAATAAACACACAAGATGAAGGATGTGTTGAAACCCACACACAAAAAAATACTCAGTTTTTTACATCTGAACTCTGCTAACCACTAAACACACTTTGCTGTACTACATTTCAGCTTTGCTGGAGGAATTTCATTCATTAGATTGACTATAAATAGGTGTCAATACTTTGTAACTATACATCTGCTCCATTGACATTAACCATGTATACATATTTGACAACATTAATTAAAAACATTAAAAAAAAATTGAAAAATGACAATAAGTGTAAGAGAAGTGTAGATTTATTTCAAAGTCTTTGTTATGTGAGATTAAAAGTGGGTCAGAAGGTGATTTCTCATTGTAGAAATAATCTCTCGCTGTCATTTTTGAGTGGATCAAAGTACAGACAACAACTCTGGATAATCATAGAGTGCACATTTAATGAGAAACGGAATAATTTACAAACCTGGTGGCATTGCAAGGAAGATGGAAGATGACAATGAATTACAGAAAGAGTCAGTGGGGAACAATGCAGTGACCTTAAATATTGAGGTGGAGGTGCTACAGGAACAAGAGGAGCTAATCAGAGGTAAGTAAGGACAGCTGGGGAGGAGACCACAATGAGGGAAATCGGAGATTGAAAGCAGCTGGGAAAGTGAGCAAAGTGGCAGGCTAAAGTAGTGGTGCCCAACCCTGAGACTGCTGTCCTGCATTTTTTAGATGTCTCTTTTCCACCAAAATCTGATTCAAATGATTACATGACCTCCTCTGCATAACATAAAGTGCTGTGAAGCCTGTTAATGACCCATTCATTTATGTCAAGTGTACAGCAAGAAGTAAACACATATTGCAGGTCAGTGGTCACTGAGGACTAAGGTTGGGAACCACTGGGCTAGAAGAGGAGACAGGGAGACATGAAACCCTCGGAAAGAATCAATGATCTAGGAAAACAGATATAAAGCATAAATGATGAGAATAAGTGCATAAATAAACTAAACTACCCAGATATAAGTAAATAAGCAACAAGGGAAAAACAACTCAAACACAAATGAATCCTAAAGTTTCAACACTCACTTATCATGACATTTGCAGGCCTTGTGTAAATTCTTTGCTAGAAAGCAGTTCACAGTCTAATTGATCTAACATTTTTACTCTAAGAAGTCACAAGGACTTCTTGCATATGCTGTCAATATTAGGGGGAAAAGGTAAAATAAAGATAACTATGAATTTGTAATGTTAGATTTTCTTTGTTTGAGTTTATCTTGGGTCTATTTATATGTTAAAATGATCCATCATCTATCCCCTCTTGTCCTTGCAAAGAAGCTGGTATCCATCTTCAGCAGTCTTTGGGCGAGAGGGAGGGAACACCCCAGACAGGTGGTCAGTTCGTCACAGGG
Source organism: Poeciliopsis paucimaculata (assembly GCA_903067055.1). Lineage (NCBI taxonomy): Eukaryota > Metazoa > Chordata > Actinopteri > Cyprinodontiformes > Poeciliidae > Poeciliopsis > Poeciliopsis paucimaculata. Next base: position 44,120 of record CAEGAD010083287.1, on the reverse strand, counting down.
CAATACAGACATATATAAGACAAATAACCATGCATGCACACACACTTGCGGAAAATTTGATAAGTAAGCAAATAACCTGACCTCATGGAGAAATTGCATGCGACTTGAACCCAAGATCTTCTTGTTTAAAGGCATCAACAATCGTGCGCCACCACCCCACCCACTGTTGATATGAGAATCAGACAATGCTTAAAGGAGTAGCTAATTAAAATGCAGTTGTTGTACAAATGTGCAGCCGCCTCAGTTCAGTACGCTGTCAACAGCTGAAGTGAACTTATTCCCAGCACTGAAGCAAACATTGGATCTCGCCGCATCATTTGTGTCACAGATGTAGCTCTCAATCCTTTTAATCAGCATTCCAAAACTTGAATGCTCTCCTCTGGCTATTCCATTGCTTAGACTTGGTATTCTGCTCACTCTACCTGGAGCATATCCTCCGAATAGCATGAAATGCAGCTTCCCAGAGGGGGTATTTAGAAACTGAAACAAAAGTCTGAGCTTTTCTATGTTCTGTAAAAACACAAAAAGGGAACAAGAAGAGCTTTCCCGGCAGCACAGAGCACCTTGGTGGTGGTGAACAATAGTTGGATTTTTCTGTGCCTGTCCTCTCTGCTGCCCAAACTTTATTCTCTGACAAGCTGATTATCTTGTTGCCACAGTGTTCCGAACACTTCTCGGTGTCTCATCAATCAGATGAAGTTCATTCTTGGGTTTGTTGCTTTGTATTTTATGGCAAACTTCAAGAAAGCTGGACACAATAAACTTTGAGTCTATATATCTTAAAAACAACTATCATAATAATAATAATAATAATAATAATAATAATAATAATAATCAGGAAAAAAAACATCCAGAGATTAAAAGAAATTTTATATATATATATATTGAAGTATTGTGAAGCTCTGTAGAGTCTTTGTCAGCGACAGCAAAATAAAGTTTTTGACTTTTAAATTTTACACCATCTTTTCTGCCTCTTGTCGACATTTAATGATGGGCTTTATTGTTGAATATTCCATGTCCATCCATTATCTATTTCCACTTAACTCCTATTAATTGACCAGTTCTATGCTGGTCACTTTTAAAATGCTTCAAAATTTTTATGCAATTAGTGGCAGACATTGTTTACATTTTGGATATTTGGAACAGTGCTGTTTACAGTAAAGCGAGTTTCAGAAATACAGGAGTCCAAACAAAGAAATCTTCGTATTATTTAAGTATTTGCTCTATTTAGCAACAACATAACCTTTTTGCAAGATTTTCATCTTTCATCAAATATACAATGCTTTTAGTTGCTGCTTTTATTGAGTTAATGTCGCCCAAAGTCCTTCTCAGCCAGAAGAAAATTTGAGGCCGCTCAGGCCCACACTGACGCTTTCACATGGCTTTAAGAACAAGTTTAGCAATAGACTTAATATAAGGTGATTACACTAAAGTGTAAGTATGCACACACACACATCTGGTCAGAAAAACTCATCCAACCTAAGACTTAAAGCCACCGGGAGTTGTCTTTTATTTGTCAGCTTCTCGTATAAGTGGACAATTTGAGTGTTTCTTCTCCCTTTAATTAATAAGTGCCCCTGTTATTATCATAGTCACACCCATTGCTTACAGGAAGGAAACAGTACTTCCTTTAAAACGTATAAAAAAAACATGAGTATAGATGGAGAAAGCACACATCTGACCAGGACACAAAGCTGCGGTAGAGTTACAGCCCTGAGTTTGCCGTCGTCGCAGATTTGTTTGCCTTATTTGCATGTGTATGTGTCCGTGTGAAGGGTTGAGACTTCAGTTTAATAGCAACCTTGATGCTGTGCTCACAGAGGCCTCTGAAGTTGCTTCCACTCCATCAAGTCAGTGTGTGGTTGCCTGGCAACCAAGGGTCCGGCGTTCCCGAGCGGCGTTGTTTGTTCCCTGCGAATGATCTGCCGGAGAGAGGGAAGACGGGCAGAGGTGAGGATGAGTGTAGGAAAGACACAAATTGGTAAATGGAAGACGCAGCCTCAGGGGCCCCCGAATCAATGCCTGAGCAAATAGGCTTTGTCTGTCTCTCTCCGCCAGGCGCCATCTTTCCCTCTGCTGGATGGTTCTCATCCTCTGCTATCTTCTTTAATCTTATTTTTAGCTTTAAATACATAAAAGTACTCAGCATCAACTTATTTTGGAACATTTTTACTTCAAAATGTTCTTTATTTCCCTTAAATTATTCAAAACAATGACTCCTCTGTCCTCAGGCTATTGATTCAACAATTAATCTGTCTCCTGCTATGTATTTCCAGCTTTATTTCCCTATTCTGTATGCATTACTACATTTATTAAAAATCTCATAAATGTAGCTTAATACAATGCATACAGAAACACACATTACACAAAAATCTAATTTAACTTGGATTGAGCATATTCTTTTTCATCAGAGACTTTTAAAGTTTTTTTCAAGCCGTGATGACTCTGTCTTTGCTAGTGTTTCTGTGCTTCACGGTCCTTTATTAAAAGACACCTCATAGCATTAACTAAAAGGTAGAAAGACCATTTTGCTGACTTTTATTGACACATATTTGCCCAGTTTTTACTCTTGTTTTGTCGTTTGCCTTGATCTGATCAAAAATCAAAGGAACTGGGATTAGTAACTGCACATTCTGACAAACCAGCACAATAAGATTTTTTTCTTGATATCCAAGTTACTGAGCACTATAATCGCTGCTTGTCAAGAAATAACTTATATGGAGATGAAATCTTGCCTAGAAGTGTTGTAAACTTGTGGACTTATGTGCAACTCACCCAAAACATCTCACTAATTTGGAGTTCGGGTACATATTTAATTAAAAGTGGCTTAGTCAAAGGGTTTTAAGATTGAGACGCTGCGCGTGGCTTTAAACAGGTCATTCAATTCTGTAAAGATTTCCTCAACAGCCATGTTATTTATTCAGTGGCAGCTTTTCCAAATGGTTGATTCAAACTTTTGCCTCCAAGGATGGCAGAACCGGTTATTAGTTTCAGAAAAAGTAAAACACACAAACAGGCAAACAGTAGTCTGTAGCTAAGCTAACTATGCTAAATAATAATAATCTCACAGTCTCTCTTGGAGAAAAACTGTTATAAAGTGACACTTTTGTCTTTCTCTTCCTCTTATCTCTCTATTTTTTTGAAAACTTGACTTTATTATTTTTCTAGGCAGCATAGTAACTGCACGGTCGTTCTTGTTTTCTGCTGACTGCTGCTGAAAACATTACCGCCAAGGACGCTAAGCAGGAACGAACCATTTAACGCAGAGGAGTTCAGTGCAAATATGGATATGCTTTTTGGTTTGGGAGGGCTAACATTTAATTTTTACTGTTAAAAACTATTTTATAAAACACAACAATTGGCAGGGCCCCAATTTTATTTTCTATTTCTGTAAAAAAAAAAAATCATAAAAAATTTTTTTTTTTTTTTTTGTGGGGGGCCCCCCTGTGATCAAGGGCCCTTAGAATTGCCATAACTTCCGCCCCTATAGAGCGCCCCTGGGTGGAAAGTAAAAGAGCACATTCAACAATCTAATGAAGGTAACTACTGCAAACGAGAGTCGCAAAGCTGCCAGCAGCACGTTTGCCAACAGCAGAAGTCAATGTAAGTAACCAGTAAATACGGTCTTGTTGGATACATCCTGCTTGATAAAAAGCATCACTCCAAAAAGGTAAACCAATCCTGTGATGCAGTGAAACTGTGGTGGTTTTTTTTGTCAAGATGATCTTCGTGTGAGAATGTCATGATCCATCAATCCATGTACGCCTAACTAAGTCAACTTAATAAAAAATAAACCAATTCTAAGAGGTTTCAGTAAATAGCTGTATGCTGTCAATTATGAATTGCATATTATTTTGAAGTAACTACTAACCGAGTTAAAGTTTTAGTTTGGAAAAAGATTAACTTGACCTTTTGGTTAGTAAAATTAACAGTTCCAAACTCCTCAGTTGTAATAAGAAACACAATTTAGGTATTAGGAAAAAGTAATTACCCCATCGGTTTGATAAAGAAATTATCAAATTTCAAGGGATGAAAAGATTTTTTTTGTTGAAATGTTTTCATAAAATGTTTGAACGCTGCATCACCTGCAAGACAGTTTTAGGGGGCTTTTGAAAATGATTTACTATTCTGTACAGATTGTTAAAGAAATCCTGAAAATATTTGAAACTTTTTTAAAACAATATATTTTATTACACTGCAAATTTGTTTATTTTTATACCATTTCTTCTTTATAAATCCAACTGACTGAACTATGTTCTTCAAGAATTTATTGATTTATTGATTTGAATAAACCTTATGGATATTGCATCTAGACCAGGAGAACTGGCTCCACAGGCATGCAAGGTTTTATGCCAGTTGCTTCTTATTTTGTTGGAAGTTTTTTATTAAATCTTTAATATTTATCCTAAGGTCCCCATGCTGTGAGGCTAGCGCACACCATATTTGTCAAACCTTCTTGTGTGGCTTCACAAAGAAATGAAATGGCTTTATATGAGCAATATCTCTCTCATGCAGTATGCAGTGTGAGAAATAAAGTTGGGCTCTGCTGACTTTCACAAGTCAAACCAAAAATAACTGTGGCTTGACCAAATCATTCCACAAGTCAGGCAAATGAAACAACAATCAAAATAGATTCATTCCCATTGAGGCGCCATGTGGAAAATGTGTAGTTTTCTTTCGTTAAGAGCTCTGTTCCAGCTGCATGACATCAGCGCATGTCTTCATGACTTTGTGAAACCTCAGATTCACTGTTGGGCATACCACATTTTGGTAGTCATTATGAAAGTGTTGCACTGAACTCAGCACTCCCCTCCCCACACACCCCTTTATTGCAGAAAGTTAATAGATCCTGACAGATCTTGTTATGCAGTTGTTGAGAAAATCAATTTGTTAAGACTGGGTTCCAGCAGAGTAAGCTTCAAAGCAAACAGTGAGTGCACACTGGAGCGTGAGCACCTACCTGGCATTTCTGCTTCAGTTCGACTCACATTAGCTCCCAGATGTAACCAGTTGGGGTTGAGAACACACACACGCACACGCACACACTAAGCCTCTCAAAGGACACAATGTACTCGACACTATAACCTGCTCTTTTTGTCCTTTTTACTCCTTCCCCCTTCCTTAACCTAATTATATCTGTCCTTTCCATTCCTTCTTTGCACTGCAGCACTGGCGTTTTCACTGCCACTAATGACACGGTGTGATCTCCACAGAGTCCCAAGCCAGCGAGCTGGGGTCACATATGTTCTATATCATCTGCTGAACACTTCCATATGGAAGTTATGCCACCTATGCCAGGATCCGACACAAACAGAGTGCCCATGCAGGACGTGGGAGAGAAGCATGGCGAGATTGACTGAGGGAGTAAACAAGAAAAGAAACACAGAGAAAGACGCGCAGACAGGGGGGGAGCGAACGGTAAGGAAATGAAGAAAGGCAAACGTAGAGAGAAGGAGCAGACGGGGAGATGACAGCCAATTAAAGATAAAACACGGAGAGAGGGAGTGTGATGGAGGAAGAATGCACACCAGATCTATTTTTTTCCCCCCTCTGTCTGACTTCGGCAAGAAGAAATCATAAACAGGAAAGTCTAAACTGAAGAGGTATACTACTGCTTGCCTCAAGGCTGTCTTTTCAGAATGTTTTCCTTTCAGTCGGATATTTAAATCACTGTGTTAAGCCAAAGTTGACGTTGTCTGCCCTTAGTGTAAATGGTGGTTAACCTGTTGACTTGCACCTTTCATTTTCCCTGAAGCAACTTTAAAGATTTTTATTTTGCAGACACTTGTTGCTTTAGTTTGTTTTAGTTTACGAGGCTGTCATTCATCCAAAGCTCTTTAAATTTACTGCCAAAACAGCGCAGTTAAATTGAAGGCTGGGACAGACAGACTAGGCCGAGTGTTTACTACATCTTTGTTTTTTTACTTTTCAGCCATTTTGTCACAGATTTGCCGTATGATCCAATCTTTAACAAGAATCAGTTGTCAGATAGCCTCACTTTTGACTAATTTAGAGAAAATTTTTTTTTTTCATTCAGTGGTTAAAAGGTGCCCAGGACTTTGTGGCTGTAAAACAAGCCATCAGCCCTATACTATGCTGACAGTGCTTGTGCCAAGATCTTTTACTTACTATCCAAACAACATTCTTCTGAAAAGAAATTGTAGATTTTCTTCAGTCTGTCACAAATACAAAACAACACTTACACCTCTCAAATTAAGTTTAAGTAGCACTCCCACACAGTTGTAAAGCTGCAGTGGCTTGTTTTGTTGTTTTTTTTTTTTTTTTTACATATTTGTCACTATGTTGTGACAGAGTGTATGCTGCTGTGCCAATAGTGACAACTGCTTTCTGACATCATCAGTGGCCATGTAGCAGAGAGCAAGGTGGAGGGGTGAGCAACACGTAAAAAAGCTTGATGGACAGTGCTAAGACATTCCTCCTGGTTGTTTGAGCCTGGGTATAATTCTCCAGATAAAAGTAGCAACAGAGAGAGGACAGAGGAGCTCATTTTTTTAACTACATAAGATTTATGTGCAATGTAAAAAAAGAATAAATAAAAAAAAAAAATTATATATATATATATATATACATATATATATATATAAGGTTACTTACTTTGCTTGTTACAGCTTCAAAGTAGTCTTATTTTTTCTTTCGCATTTTAAAACCACTAAGTATCACAGATCAATTTAACCTTGATTTCAAATTATCTAGATCTAGTGAAATTCCTGATTAGAAACTGAAAGTTTACTTTAGAATAGATCTAGGTATTTTACAGCAACGAGGCCACATCTGACCCTTTACAGGAGCCAGACAGACCTAGAAAGATAAATTAAAAAGAATGCTATATTACGGCACACATTACGTAACAGTCACCCAAAGAAACCAGATGAAATAATGACGAAGCAGTCATTATTTCAGTTTTCCACGTCAGTGAAGAGAAAAGTTTTTTTTAGGTAAGAGGAGATCAAAGAAAGTATTGGAGGGATCAGACTCACTCTAGTCATTAATGCGGACGATGTAAATGAGCAACACGTGAAACTAGTAGGATCCACAAGCAGCTTTATGTTAATACTACTCGTATATCTAAAAATGACTGATTATCAAAAGGAAAAGAGTTTCAAAAACCTGGGATAGCAAGATAATTACTCCTTTATCCCAGGATAATGACTGAAATATATTTATAGTGGGTTTGTTGCTTCCATACATAAATCTGCACACCTTTAAACTATTATTCTTTTGAGCCACAATTTATTCTTGTAATCTCAAGAATAACTAATGTGTTATAAGTGTGACACTGAGTTAATGAGGATGAACAGGAGAGACGAAGAGACAAGTTGCTTGTCATGTAGATGTGTTGAAAATGTGAGAATCCCTTCCTTCCAGTTTTCAACCCATCACACAGAAAAAACCCCAACAAAATCAAGCCTGTTAACTCTGGAGCTCACATCGACGTTGGACATATAGGACACCAGCGTGATGACAAGACTGAGGAGTTGGGACGCACGAAACCATATGAATACACACGTACAGTTACATGTAAGTAAAACCACAGTGTGTGACTTCTGTATTGTGGTGTTTGCATGACACAGAGAAAACTCACAGTCAGAGACAGCAGTGTGCGATAGCTGTTCCTCCAGGGGTGACATATGGCTTAGAGTGCTATAGGGGGGCAGAACAGCTTGTGTATACATGTGTGCATTACAGGAGGTATGCGGTCCTTAACATTGAGCGCATAGTAACAAGATCAACCATTGAAGATAGGACAAACACAATGACAAATACATTGTAAAGTAGTAAGGTTATTCCCATCACTTAGTTACCTATAAATTTAGTTTCCAATGGGACAACTTCAGGTTGATAACCATATCAAAATGCATTTCATTTCTTTTTTACAAATGAAATGACTTACCTTTGATAAAGTTACACGCTGAATGCAGTGAAACCTTATTTTCATTCTTATTAAAGTGCAGCAATGATCACACGTTACACAATAACACAAGAAATTTTAAATAGCAATGTGTTCCTGTCACAAAAATCACTATCAGAGGTGTGATGGACAGAGTTAAAAACAGGTGGAGTCACAGAATATATTATAAAAATAGTTTTTTATTATTATTATTATTATTATTATTATTATTATTATTATTATTATTATTATTATTATTATTACTATTATTTTAACCCAAAGATTATAAATGACCAAAGAGAAACTGAGCTCATAAAAGAGGTCAAAGAAACAAAATTGAACTCAGGCAAAAAATGTAAACAAACTTGTTGCATTCACAAACATAACTGACCCAACAAAGAAATGCCACACAGGGGTTTATATACTGGCTGATCAGACCAATGAAGACACATCAGGGGTAACTAAAAACAATACAATTACAAATAACACACAAAAAAAATAACAGTACAGCTAAGTTTGGCTAAACTAAAGACCCAGAAATGAAAATCAAAAATACAAAACTTGAAATACTAATATGTACTTAAATACGAAACTTATCTAAAAAAAGAAACTACAAATTCCAATCAGCATTTAAACCTGCTGAGCCCTGGCCCCCATCTTTTGTCTGGCATCTCCAGGCAGGTAAGTACAACATGGGATTTGGCCATCACAAGAGGACTGGTTCATTTACATATTTTAGAACGACTCTCCCCTCGGGATGAAATGTCCTATTTCAGCTATATCTGAATTACAGAGGCACAATTCCAACATAAGCCTTAAAAGTGGTTTACTCAAAGTTCAAGTCTCTGTTAATTGAGAATTTTCAGGTTAGAATCTGTGTTTGCCTGTAAAACAGCAGTCTTACAGGGAGTGAAATAAGATCAATAAATTGAACTGATGAACATATTTATCTTTTGAAAACAAAGCTAATCATCATGTATATTTTTTACTGATTGTTGTGAGTTACTTTAAGATGATTAGCTTCGACACCAAGCTAACAGCTTAGTGTCCAATAGTGGTGTTAGTGTCAGATAGATGGCGTTCTATCCAAATTTCATATTTTGCAAATATGTGATTTATTTTGGCTTGTTTTTTATTTGATCTTTCTTAAGTACTGGAACCTGCAAATAATGTAATATTTTCTCTGGTGTATAATTACATAATTTTCCCAAATTAAATCAGATTCAACAGGCTTTTTACCCCCTTGAAATTGAGTTATTCTTACTTGAGAGCATTGAATGCTTAGTGACAAACTGCAAATGTTATGTACTTGATGCAACTCTTCTCCATGGCATCATGTTTGCATTTTCCTTCTACATTACCCTTCTTGTTTAGTTGTTTTTATATTGAGATTTAAGTCGGGCAGTCTGCTCTCCTAATCAGAGACCATATTGGAGCATGTCTGTGTTTGTGTCTGTTCTTGTATGTGGAAGCAGCCAAACATGTGATCCACACACGCTCTCACTCACGCACGCAAACATGCAAACACAGCATGGACTGCAGATGTACAGAACTTGCAGCAGGCCAACAGACAAATACCAACATGTGTCATGTTCTTTGGATTGTACACTTTCAAATCTCCCTCACTTTCAGATAAACGCAGCCTGCCTTTGAGAATCATGGCTCGTGGGTTATCAGTGGACATATAATGCTAGTAAAGTCTCATTTGAAAACATACCCGTCCTTGAATTCGCTGGTCCTTCACCATGGAAACCAGGGAAAAGCAGGGAGACAGTGTGCGAAAGTGTGTTTGTGCCTGTGTAAGAGCTGGCATGCACAAGAGTGAAAAAGCTTAAGAGTGTACGCAGGTAAGGAAGTGCTTGCACCTTGCGGTCCTCACTTCACTTTTAACACCTGGCTGTTCTCATTAAAACTGAGTAAAGAGAAATTTTAAACCATGGAAAGATGTACAAGATAAATAGTGTTAAATTTTGGTTAAACAGATACAAAGTACAAATGGCTTAGCAGAGGTTAAGTATTGTGATAAAAAGTTGCAGCTTTGCCATCATTAATCATTTTCTCAAGGGACCTTAAATGAACCATGGCAAAAACTTGATAGCAAATCAAAAGATCAAGCATCTAAATGGGGAGCTCAGCCTGACCCAGTCCTCAGCAGCTAAAGCCATACAAATGATGTATTTAAAAGTGGCAGTCAGGAGTTCCAGTGAATTTTTAATGATCGCTCTGTTTGAAATTTTGAACAAGCTCTAATTGAGTCATAATTTTTTCATGGAGGCCCCCTGGAATCTTCCAGAACTGCTGATTGTTTCTCCCACATTGAGCAAACATTCGCAGTAGAGAGAGGAGGGAGAGAGTGAGGTCATGACAGGCAAAATCTCCAACAGTTTCATCCTCGCTTGCTTAAGGCTTAATTCAAAACGGGAATGTTCTATCTTAATATTAATGCACATAACTTGATGAGGAAGAATCTCAGACTTTGTCTTAGACATTCTGGAAAGACGGTCATTTAAAACTGGTTAGTTAACTTCAGCACGTTAAACTTTTCACAATACTAATCTTGTACATTAAATTCTGAGAATAATGACTCATCCAGAAGGATAAATGTGTTTTCATTTTTTTGTAATTCCATGTGTAAAGAGCCATCACAGAAATTGAGCAGATTTATAAAGTGTCTAAGTCTCTCCACACCTAAGCAAAACTAGAATGGCTGAGTGCTCGGGAAAGTGTTGTTATAGGGTCACAATTCATGGGATTTTGCCACACTTGGTGGCTTCTAATGAAATGATCACCTGGTATTCAGACAGTGTCACAGTGGTGTGTGGTTTGTTACCTTTAGATTTGCTGTGTGTTTTTAATGTGTCTCGTTTTATAGTGAAGTTACAGCACAGCACGCTAATTGAGACCCCTCTTCACCTGAAGGACTGTCTTTACTAGAGAATGTGGATACAATCATGATCAACTTTAGATTGGCAGACATTTTGTTCCAGAGTGAAGCACTTCTTCAGGTTGAAGCACTCAGCAGACTTGGATTTTCTCCTGAGATGAAACAGGACTAAAATTGCAAGTCTTAATCACCAGTATTATTAATACAGTCTCACTGGCTCAGGATTTATATAAATGGTAAATGGGCTGTACTGATAAATCAAATAATTTCTGCATAAAAGAATCTACTTTAGTTTTTAAGTTCATAAGAGTTGTAAGGAATCCTTGATTTGCCGTTTTCCCCATCAAATAAATATGACTTGACAAAGGAGCCTATTTATTTTAGCCAGTGGCCCATATTTATTTTCTCTCCAGTTACTACAATATCTTTTTTCACAATTTCAGATTTTCCTCTCTCTCATTAAAGGTTGTATTTTTCCTCATTTTTAATGGGAAATTATGCTAATTATTTTAAGGCTTTTTGCAGCATTGTTGACAATCATTTGCTGCTCATTAAGGCACTTCCAATGTTAGTGCACCTTTAAATGCTTGAAACCTATGATGCTTCCTTGAACAAGCTAGGCCAGGTCTGTAGGCTATACAAAACATGGTCATTACATGTAATACACAAAATCATTCCCATATATTGAGATTTCACCTGATCAGTTCTGACCGTTTGGAGCTCATTTATGAATATGCCGATTTAGTGCTACGTCACAATTATTCCTTGAAGTGAAGTGAGTGGAGCTCCACTTGAGTTGCCTAGTGGAGGGTTAGGTGAGGGCTAGTAGCTCGGCTTAGGGTTACTAGGTTAAAAAAATAAAAAATAAAAAAAATGTGGCAACAAGTTAATGGTCTCTGAAACTGGTAGTTTAGTATACACCAGCAGAACATTTACTTATTCCCAAAAAAACAGCTGGAGCAGTAGCTCCCCACTGGAAGTACAGAAAAATGCATAAAGTGAATTTTGCATAACAGTGAACCTTTCTACGTGAAGTTAAAGCAAGAGAGCTGTGGGATTCTGAATTGAGTCTTGCTTCAACCATCAACAATAAATCATGCACTGCTAAAGTCAAAGCTGCATTTATTGCTTCCCAGGTTCAGGTGTCCATCCCTTCCCCTTCCCATTCCACACTTAATTTATATTACAGGTGTAAAGCAGTCTCTGCTCTGCTAAAGGTCTCCTCCAAACCCCTCAGGGCCACAGTTCTCCTTGGCTTGCAATAATTTATGAACAGCGTTGCTAGGTTTTATGAGACAGGAGTGTCAAGTTTGCGATGCCTTTATCTATTCTGGACACGTACTCTGACTGTCTAAAATATAGATCAAAGATTGTGCCCAGAGTTTAGATTAAGACAAAGGACTCGAGAAAATTTGATTTGAATTCTTTGTTTAGCCTATCCTCGACTACAAAAGGAAAAATGTGTATGGTTGTGGGGTTGTGTGAGATTTTGAAAATGCTACCTCCTTTCAGAAATAAGACACCAAGCCTGCAGGGTGATCATTAGACCAGGAAAAAGCCATGGACCATCTTTCAGCGCCGTGTGAAGACAAGAAGCCTGACAGAGCTGAGATCTCTCTTCTCTGCCTCTCAATGTCACACCATATCTGCTCCATCCCTGGTGCATTTTCCTTTTGTCTCATCTCATTTTCCTCCTCAAGTCTCCCATCGTTTTTGTCAGGCTGTTTGTCCGCACAGCTGTCTTTTTTTTTTTTTTTTCCCAGCATCTACAGAACATCCGAAGAAAGCCACACGAGACAACCCGGCACAACGTATGATGCGAGCAGAGGCCACACATCACACAGCCCAGGAAGATATTTGTTCTCTTTCAATACAGAAGGGCAACACCATTACACTGCTTTGGGCTATCCATCACCTTCCAGTCTCATCCTGCGCTCAGTAACATTTCTCTTTCAACTTCTTGGAGGTCAGAGAAAGAGGAACAGAGTGAGCCATCTCAGTGTTACCTGGTATTTACACTGGCTACTGGGATTTGCAAGGCTGAGCAGCAATATGATGGAAAAGGCTGCCATTTCTGCAGGAACAGAGCAAAGGTCAAACTAATACACTGCTGTCTGAGAACAAACACTCAGGTGTCACCAAGCACAGGTTAAAGACATGGCAGGACAGCGAGTACAGGTGCCCTCAGTGGTTGCGCAACAGGAAAACTTAGTTCAAAGACTCCCCACTGCTTACACAACAGACATTTCAGACCTCTGTGCTGTCTGTAACCGCATTGCGCTGCTTCAATGCACCGCTGCAGGAACATGTTCATTTTTAAAAGAATCCGGTGATTGCCTTTAGCTTACAAAGAAAAAGTTTGGAGGTGTACATTTTCAGAGAGCAAGATAATTATGATGTCCTAGGGACCCTGTTAGCACCTTATATTGCAGGTGTTTTTAGTCTGAGTTGTTTTTGTGTCAGAAAATGCACCAAAGTTCCAGGAATTAGTCATTTATACAACCAGTCCGGGTTTAAGGTTGACCCACAAACTCATAATTCGGCACTACTGATGCTCAGAAAACAGGCTTATTATATAAATGCACATACACAGAGAACATAGTCTGACCATCATGACACGATACTAAGGTGGAATAATCTTGTATCTTACAGATAATGACACTAATTTCCAAAGACTATAAACCATAACGAAATGCAATGTTTCTGACTATAAAAAGCCTGATTTATTTAGATGAATGTCAGTATATGTCAAAATCATGCAGTTTAAAGTAATTTTCTTTAGTATTATCAGTATATGGTTTTAAAAAACTCAGTTAGATGTTACTGCTTTATTTCAGTGTGTCTTAATTTAATTTAAAATGTGATATCCACTTCTAATCAGCTCTTTTTACTATCAAAGAATTTGCCGTCTGAAGTAACCCGATTTGTAAATCGACCACAACTGTTTGTAATTTAATCTCAGTATAAATCTAGTCGTTCTATAAAGAGCTCAGAGATTTACTAGAGAACATTAGGGAGTAAAAAGCTTCATGAAGATCAGGGAACACAGCGGACTGGTCAGGGGAAAGGTTTTGGCAGGGCTAGGTTATAAAACAATACGCCAAGCTTTGATTATGCCAAGGAACACTGTTAAGTTTAATCCTTTGGATATAAAAAAGGGTGGTGCAAGTGCAAACCTACCAAGACACGACCCAAACAAACAAGAGGGACAACAAGAGCATTAATCAGAGAAGCAGTCACGAAGCCTGTGGTACTTCTGGTGAAGCTGCAGAGACCCCAAGATGTGGCTTGAGAGTCCATTGATAGGAATGTTATTAGTTGTGAGCGCCATAACTATGACCTTCATGGAAGAGAGATGAGAACAAAACTATATAGTAATTATGTCAGTTTTGGTCCTTCATAGTTTAGGTGTATTGAAGCCATGATGTACAATTAATTTGGTAAAGTTTAAGCTTTTGGTAAAGTTTAAACTTTAAGCTAACTAGACATTAAGTTAATGTCTAGTAACTAGCAATCAAACAGAATTTATTGTTGATTAATTCTTAATTTCTACTCAACAAATCAGCTCTTTCATGTTTGTAACTCAGCTATGATTTTTTCCCCCCTCTTAAGTAATGTGTCTGGAAAAACAAAAGTATTTGCTTGTCACATTGGTTTTCAATTAAGTTTTGTCTCAGATCAATGCATGAAGATTAATATAATCTAATTGAGTTTTAACTGTATTACAGCTTCATAAATTTCTCACTAAATCCCTGATTTAACCGTGGCCCATGAAAACGAACCTCTCACTGAATGAGCTTGTTGATGGCTAACAAATTGTGGTCGTCTTCAGAAGTGCCCTTGAGCAGAGTCAAGGTTGAGCATCTGCTGCTTGCCAAAAGATGGAGACAGAGGAAGTATACAGATTATTCACACTGTATCTTAAATAAGTTTAAGGATTCGATAAAAAGAATTTCCTGGCTTAGTGAGGTTATTATTTACTTAAATTGGTGTGTAAACGAGAACTCAGTGCTGCACAATATGCAACATAATGGTAAAATGTAATAATCAGCTGACATTCTGAGTTTTATAGAATTGTGATTCTACAGACAATCCCAGAAGCAGCTGGCAAACAAATGGATAAATCCACATTGAGCAAATGAGATCAGCACCGAATCAAAACAAAATCATATTCTAGAAAAATGTTGAAGGTAAGAATTACTAATCAATGCTGACATTTGTCTGGTGTCAAAGCCCTCTACCTGCTCTGATGACAATGACACTTACATGCAATTTCTGCCCCAACACACAGAGGTGCTTTTTCCAGAAATCTCAGGGGCTCACACACACACGCCCACGCCCACAAGTGTGCTTGTGGGCCCCCTCCCACACACACACACACACACACACACACACCAGCTGCATCATTATTTCTTGTCCTGTTAGCTCTTCTGCTCCTCTTTGTCCCACTGCAGTTCATCATCTCAGCAAACAACTTTGAAATATCAACTTGGGCTCATCATAATGAAAATATTCTTTGCTTTACTTGTAGTAAAACTTTTGTTTCCCACAGCAACAAAAGTCAGAAGTAGGGAAATGAATTACAGCCTGCATGTTGTCCGACTACCATGACGAATGTTTTGATCATTGTTTTAAAACTAAATATCAAACACTAGATCTGGTACACAAGTTACCAGCACAACACCAGAGTCCCAAAAGGGAAATGTTTCAACTTCATCTCTAGAGTATCACAGAGGTCGCTTCGGTCATAAAATTGACATAAAAGCAGGTCAGCTCTAAACCGGAAATGGAAATCACAGAAAACCCAGAACTCCCAAGATTCAAACTAAACGCCTTCTTGCTGTGAGGCCTTCAACCCAAACTCTAACTTAGCTTTATTAAGTTCAGCATTATTTTCTATATACTCAGGACCAAGCCAAGATATAAATGGACTTTGCAACTACTTATGGGGGGATCAAAAGTCTTCTTGAATTCATTCAGGACAGCTTGACAAAGTTATAATGAGAGGTATGATTAAAAACTGATTTAATAATTTAAGCTGCTTTCAGAATTTGCTAGATGAACAGATGGCATCATTTACAAATTAATTCAAACACTGGTAGCCGTCCTCGTTCCTAATGTAAGGTTGTTGTTTTTTTGTTTTGTTTTGTTTTACAGCCAACACAACCGTTCAAATAAAGTAAGCATTATAACCCCTACTTTGTAAAATCTAATTATTTTCTGGATAAATGAAAGAATAAAAAGTACAAATCTAATTGTGAATGGAACAAAAAGAACAATGAAAAAAGGAGCATGCAGCCTAAGCATGCTGCAAATGATTGAACCAGTAAATACCTGTGCCAGAAATAAAGTACTTTTTTCCACTATGGCAAAAAGTGATGTAAGTCCAGTAAAACGGTTTCTAGTACATTGTTGTAAACTGACTTGTATCCCAGCTACCAGCTGAAAATACACCTCCTGTTCTGGCAAGGAAACATGGTCAATAGATACTGTTGACTAAATTGTGCCTTGTTCAAAGCAAACCAAAGCCTGCTTTTTTATTATGCAACAAGAACATTTGATTATCTGAAGAGCAAAAGTGCTTCTTATAACAAAATGAGCAAAAACATGTGAGCACTTTTAATTGTCAGAGAAACATTACTAACACAAATATGATGGATAATGGTTAAATAACTTTATGACATTTACAACTCAAGTTCAGAAAGAGTCACAAACATACTTGGGTTCTTTATGATTACAAAATAAAAGAAAATCTTGAGAACAAAACTATGTGCCAAAATGTTATCCAGCAAAACTCACTCATCTGTGTCTTTGTGCACTGGCATAGTAGAATGTGAGTTGGCTGGTCCAGATTTTTATTTTGAGGCTCAAACTATGAAGATGAATTTTAATACCGATTAAAGTTAATAATTATTGAATGTATGAAAGCATAAAATGTAGAAAACTACAAGTTTTTTACTTGCAACCGAAAAGCACTCAGATCTTGTGCTGTGTCAATTCCTGATCCAAGTTCCAACCTTTGAGCAAAATAACCCAGCATACATTCAACTAAGTCAATAGAGTATCTCAGACTTGATTGTTCCCAACACTGCGGCCAATTATCACATAATGCTGTGAAATATTGGCATGTTTTATTTAAAGTAATTAATCACAGATTATTACTTCCATGTTTCAACTCTTTAAATTTCCCAAAAGTCAATATGTCAGTGCTAACACTCACTTTATAACTTTTACACTTTTCAATTACGGCAAATTGCTGTTTTGATAAATATTCAAACCACACTCAAATACTTTTGTGAAATTTTGTTTAAATACAAAAATGTACATTTCTAATTTTTTGTGTCACCGATGTCAGAGCGTTTGACATCTCTTCTGTAAAACGTTTTCGTCTGAGTTGTTCATGTGTAAACACAGAGGCTCTGGAGGTTGTGAGTTTGAAGCCAGACAGGGATCTAAATCACCAGCTCTAACCAGACTGTTTGTTTCCCCGTCAAACCTTACTGACCTTTTCAGGACACTCTCAGCCAGGCTCGCAGCTGTTCTTCCAAACTATATCAAGAACATACGTGCTCCACATGTGTGTGTTTTCAACTGGATCTGGCCTGGTTTGCCGTGCGTTGTTTTTCATATGAGCTCCCCGTAGTCCTCAGTGCAAGAGCACATCAGAAATGTTTGCTGTTTACATAGGAGAAAACACAGCAGTGACACACTAACATGCGCACTATTAGAATGTGCAGTACCTGCGAAAGCCTGCATTGCCCAATAAACAGATGCGGTTCAGAACAGAAATCGAGGAGAACAGCAAAAATGAAACATCCACATAGAAACAGAGTCCTGCATTCTTCAACTCCAACATCAGGCTAATGGAGCATTATTATGTTGCCGTGCAGACGTGGATGTTATGATAAATGTAAGTTCTGTGGGTGCTGATATTGTTTAGTATTTTACACATGGTGTGTTTAGAGACCTTCACTGTCTAAGCTAATGACACTTTGAACTTGTGAACCTGGAGCGAGGATTAACAGCTGACCTTAGAGCAGCAGAGTCTGGGAAACCATAATTAAGGTTGATTAAAGAACATTCCTGGCTTCTGTTTCTGCATATTAAGTGAGCTGTGGAGGTAGTAAGAGACCTGTGCCCCTATCAAATGGGCAATTTCAAAGCAGTGCATGAATTATGTGTTCTTAAGAAAAATGCTAAACGGCGCCACTCTGAGGTAACTCACAGTGAGTTGGCATGAATTAAGGCAAAAACATATGTGGCTCCAAGCACGCAGGCAGATGTATGTGCAAAGGAATGTCTAACACAAAGTGAGTTGCTGAAGTTGGGACTTATTGTGCAAGGCAAAATGAACAGAGAGGAAAAAACCTGAATTCTTTGGGAAGCCAACCATTCATTACTGCAATTATCCCTATGGCATCCATGGTATAATTAGCTGAAGCAGGCAGCAGAGAATCTATAAATACAGGAGACTAAACAGTAAACAAAGGGACAACCGCAACCAGAAGCTTCTCACATCAGACTTCAGCCCTCTCCCACAAACCCAAGCAGCAACAGCAGCATCAGCGCTAACGGTGACAGCAATGACAGCAGCAGAAGCTAACTCAGCAATCGGATCCACACAATTAAACTTGGCTTAAACTTACCTTGCTCCAGAAAACTGTTTGCATGGATGAGGTCTGTTTCTATCAAACACACACAGTGGTTCTCTGATTTTACTTTTGCTGCTGAAGTATCTGTTTCATGTATCTGATCAAATTGAATGCATGCCAGTTTTGAAGTTCTGGCAATTGTACAATCAAAAATTTATGAAAAAAAAATGCAAAGCCGCCACATCCAGACTGCCTCTAGAGATATGCTTAAAATTATCAGGTCCAATTCGTCAAAGTCATAAGGCTTCCTTATCACCACCTTAATCTTTGGATGCTGCCATAAAATTGCTACCAGATTAAAGTGAGGACTTTGACTAGGGCACTCTGCAATGTTAAAATGTTTTACAGTCAAAAGAAAGATTTTGAAAAAAATCAAAAGATTTCTTCAAATCCAATTCTCAAAGAGACATAAATAATTTGGGGGTCAATTGTGTAACAAGCAAGTGTGAGACTTACAAAACAACTTGAGTCACAAAAAAACCCCCCCAAAAAAAACATGTTTATGGTCCAAGGAGTATTACTTAGTTCCTGCATGAATTTGCCAGCACACATTGTGTTTATTGGCAAATGTAGGCACATTCTTCAGTAGTAAATGGAGTCCAGCTGCTAGGTAATACTCTATCATGATTTAGCTACGGAAAGAAATATTAACCCAAACAGTCTAATGATCTATCAAAAATTAAATGGTCTCAAGATCTCAAAAGTCTAAAGGACAATTATCACCTTTCCACCGAGCAATTTATATCCATAAAAAATAAGCATGAGGTTTCTGTATAACAATAACAACTTTCTTTCTGACAACCTGATGCACAACACAATTATGAGGTTTAATTATCTGAAAAACAGACTGTTGTGAATTAAATATTTTTCTTGCTACCATGACACTGTATGACAGTTTAAAAGCAAACATTTTAAATCTGTTGAATTTTATGATTTTCAGAATATTTTCAGTTTACTGAGGCGCTCAGATTTGTCAGAGAACTGCACTTATCAATTTTATGAAGACAAAGGAATGCAGCAAACATGTCAGGGATAAAGTTGTGGGGAGATTTATAGTATAAAGTAAGATTTCAAACATTTAGCATCTCAGGATTTCATTCATCATCTGAAAATGAAAATAGCTCGACTGCAAAGTCTGGAGCGGAGAATCATGTTACGCTATGGAGATTGTGATTTCCCTTTTTATGTCCTGCATTGGCCTATCACAGATATTGCCCGTATGAAAAAAGTTGAAATGATATAAATATTCCAGTGAGAATAGCTCCATATTCTCATGTCTTTACACTGCAGGATATAAAGAGGTGATGCAGTGATATGGTAACAATTTGCTGCAGAAAAATTAAGATATTCTATCCCGCTACAGTGCAAAGTTTCAGAAGGAGGTCTACATTTTAAGACATATTTAAGACTGGAAGAAATAGCGGTATAACAGAGACGTTGCCCATTCCACAGCAGTCCCAAGAGTCAGAGATATAGGATAACTTCATCTGCATGTGTTCCTTACATGGAACACATGCAGAAAGGCTTGCATTACCACTATTAACATCTGGTAAAAAAAAAAAAAAAGAAACCTTTCTTTAATTATTGCCATACATGACCAAATAGCATAATGACAAACATGCTTTTCCTATTTGACCGCTTATCATTTAATTACAAACAAACCACAGCCACATCATATTGCACCATTTAGACACAACTCAGAGCAGGCAATCTTATTTACTTTTTCATGAAGTTCATGCTGTGAGTTCCTGGCATGACTTCACAGATAAACGGCCTTGTTTTCTCTTTATGTGGATTATATGTGTCAATGGCAGAGTTGTTGCTGCTCAAAAGGCTGCAAGTAGGAGGATTCTGTGGGTTACAGAATCCTCCATCTTCATCACATCCGTCTGTTCCACGTGTTTTATCATTCCCTTAATGTTCTCCTGCTAAATGCATTCTGCAGGTCAAGGTTAATTTACTCTTCCCTGCAAACATGAAACTATGAATTTTAAAAGATAACCAAACTGGGTTCTGTCAGATGATTTAGTACTCAGAACACAACATTTATTTATTTTTTTCCTTTAATAGCTAATGACTGCGAGGAGGAGTTGTAAGCTTAATTTGGCAAAATTAGCAGAATGGTATAATTTATGTCAGAACTGACAGCTGAAAACATTAACTTCTGCAGCAAAGCTGTCCTGCAGGAAACAGGCTTAAGCTGTCTGTCAGCTTCGTGCAGACATTTTATGATGTTTTTATTGCTTTTGCCATAAACAGCACATGACTTCAATAATATATTTAAGAATGTTCATCCAAAATCAGAACAATGAAGCTCAGATGGAAAAATAGCCTAAACCTAACTCTTGAAGTTCATATCACTTCCCATTAAGCAGTGAATTATTCACACATAGCAGTTCACACTAAAGTAGCAGCTCCCATTTGAGTTTTAATTGTTTTTAGAGTTCAGGTTTGGTGAGGTTAATGACATTACTCTGACAGCTCACGCCTACTCACGATGCCGCGTGGTCGGCTTGGTGTCTGAGAAAATGCCTTCCATCCCAAACATATAAAATGTAAAAGGTGATAAAGTAAAACTTCAGAAAAGTTCTGTTTTTTATTAGAATGCATGTTGAACATGCTTAAGACATTCCAGGCTTCATTTCACTAAAATTTCTGTTACTACAGCTAGCTATGTTTAAACTAATGATAATTACAGAGAGAAAGAGAAATAAACAGTATAAAGATAGAAACTCAATTCCACTGAGTTTCTAGGCGATCTATTAATGGATGAATATGAAACTCGGAAAACAGCTATTTTTTTTAATAAGCTGATGAGCCAGTTCTTAATTTACAAACTAAATAATTGTCCTTTCAAAATGCCAGCAGTTAAAAAAAAAATTTTATAAAAAAATCAAAGTCCAAAATAAGGTAACCTTCTCCGAAATCAAGCTCCTGATCGACATGTAATTTAAATAAATTAAGTATAGTCTATCTCCTCAAATCTAATCTGCTGAGGCAGGCTTAAGTGAAAAACTTTTTGTCCAATTATTTGTTTTTATAAAAATGTTGAAAATCAGTGAACAGAAGCAACAATGCATTATTGTCAAATTTGTCTGACAGCCAAGGTCCTAAAACTTAAAAAGCACATTTGTTTATTATATGATTTTATTGTGTAAAATACCCCAGAGATTGCACTAGACCCTTTATTTAAATTTTAATGAAAACGTTTTCAATTTTGTAGGTTTACAAAGGGCTAAGTGTCCGCCGCACATATATTAAATCCACCTAATGCTACCAGATGTGTGTACGTTTGTGTGAGTTTCTGAGCTCCGAGCAGCAGACTGGGAATGCATCCTGGATGTTTTGTTAGTCCCTGAACATAGTTAGCCTTAGGTCTCACCTGGTGCAGAAAATGGAAGGATGAATGACTGGACTGAACTTATATAGAGCTTTTCCAGTCATTTTGACCACTCAAAGCGCTTTACACTAGAGTCACATTCACCCATTCGCACACACATTTATACACCGATACGCAGACCGGTAGGCAATTTGGGGTTAAGTGCCTTGTCCAGAGGCACAATGACACATGGCAGGAGGAAGCTAGAATCGAACCTACAAACTTCCAATCGCAAGATGACTACTCTGCCATACAGCCACAGTCGCCCGGATGGTGTAATTGATTTTTTTTAAATACAACTTGCAATAGACGTCTCAGTCATTTAATTTTACATAAGAAATTTCCCTGAGTTCTAAGAAAATAGAAACATTTTGATTTATTCATTTTTCAGTCCAAATGTATGCAAAGTTTTTCCTGTCCTGGTGGCTGTCATGTTTTACTTTCTCTTTAATAGCACACAGCCATGCCCCAAAACTTTAAGAGATTAATGAAATGCACACATGAGCATGAGCGTATGGTGTCTGCAGAGAGGCAAATCGTCAGGTGTTATTCCATCAGCAGTAAAACCTTTTGGTCAGATTGGCTTCAGATTGCATCAGACTCGCTCTTGTAGCACAGAGAGGTCAACTTCACTCAGTGAAAAACCTCAGGAACATTTCCAGCCAGAATCCCCCTGTGTTAGAAATGTCTGGTCTGGCTCTTCCTAGACCCAGTTAGACGTGCAGAGCTACAGTTT
Organism: Poeciliopsis paucimaculata; assembly: GCA_903067055.1. Classification (NCBI taxonomy): domain Eukaryota; kingdom Metazoa; phylum Chordata; class Actinopteri; order Cyprinodontiformes; family Poeciliidae; genus Poeciliopsis; species Poeciliopsis paucimaculata. The sequence goes on along the minus strand of CAEGAD010083287.1, from coordinate 21,560 downwards.
ATGTGCTCGTTTTTGAGCCTTTATAGCTCGAATCCACAGCCATGAAGCCCAAAGTAGTTTAGTGAGGGAGGAATTGGCTAAACATCACACAGGAAACGGGCCTAGTAGTTATCACAGCACACACACACACACTACAGAAACACCCCAGCTGGAATTTTGGAGGAATTTACTTTAAAAACAATGGTTGAAGAAGGGAGGAGTGAAAACATTGGATCCGAGAAAAGAAGCAAAAAAAGGAGAGATTGCAAGAGAGTGTAAAAATTTACAGTGTCTGAGGCCACGTCAACACCAGACACAGAGCCCAGTAACGCCGAAGTCAGGAAGGATCTGATTTTCTATTGTTTCCTTAAAAAAACTGTCAACAAACTTTACACACTGATGCCGGATAACATTTGGCTAAACGTTCAGAAAAAAAAAAAAAAGGAAAAAAAATTATTTAAAATAAGAAAGAGTCCATGGCCTCAGAGGAACAGCTGCTTCTTGGAAAGTTCTTGATGTCTTCCAACTTCCGAGCTCTCATTTAAAGCAGATTAACTCCACAAAATAAAAACAGCGTGTCTATAAAGCCCCCCTTTTTCCATCCAAGCAAATTCAGGTGAGAATTGCCTGCAGTGTCAAAGTCCATTTTAGGGGAACTATGGGAAACAATGTGTTTCTGTGTACATGTTCTGTTAAACAAGGTTTCATTGACTTTGTGTAAAGAGCTGAAACCAGAACATATTATGAACAGTTATATTGCTCTGCAGAGCAGTTGCAGTCTCATTATGAGTCGGCATCTCTCCTGTGGGCATCTGGTAAAGGTCTGCTTGCATTTCTTGGATTAGTTTCCCCTCTTCTTCGTTGTGCACATCGTCGATGTAGGAGAGATGGTGGCTCACTTCCCTCAAGGTCTGTGCACCGCTGCTAATTTCAAGGACGCAGCTGCAATTCTCAAGCATTGGCGTTTATGTGTGCAAAATGTTCTGAGCATTTGAAAGAAAAACACAAAGAAGTAGAAATTGCACAGATGAGAGGTTGATGGAGCAAAGCTCTCTCTATAGTCATCTCTTTTATTAAATGGCATCTCTTCACCGATGAGACATGTAAACAGACTGTACAAGTGTTTCCAACAAGACCCATGACTGTATGCCTATTCATAGTAAACCAATCTGAAGAGATGCAGTATCAATTTGTGTACTTGTGTATAATTGCTTGAACAGATGAATTTGGCATCTGCGGTCATGTGGACTAGACTTGTGAGGATCCAAAGGCCTCTTCCTGATTACAGATTTCCTTTGATTTCCCCATGTTGTCACACAACAAAGCTGCATGTTTGAGATGTTGCCTGTAACATGTGGAGATATTTAGGTCATCCTGACCGATCTAAAACATCTCTGGTTTGTATTGCAACAAATATTTTATCGCCTTTCCTAAAAGCATAACATTTGCATAGAAAAATAAGACAGAACAAAATCTATCTTACATATTCTCTGATTTTCTTTTGCGGTGATGTACTTTATACAGACTGATTAATGGATGTTGAATGGGCTACATACAGTATTGCTATTCTGTAAGATATATGACGTATTAAATGTGATGAGTGAAAAGTACAAAGCCTTAAATTGCATTGATAGTTTGTATTGTAGATGGTCTAAATTCTTTAATAGAGTACATTGATATAAGAACAATTCAATAAAACTGCCAAAGCTTTTAAACAACACCTAACGCTAAAAGGGGCTGTCTTGTCACTTTCCAAAAGACAGACGACAACCATAAAAGGTATTGCTTTTATGGTGGGGCATTTTAGGTTGCAGTTACTTTGAAGAAAATGTTGGTATAGAGTTCAGGTTTTCGGTAAGGAAGGGTACAGGAATTGTTCAGAGAGCGTGTTTTTTGCTTCGTTGTTGTTTCTCTCATTTCTGAAACTCTCCATCTAATGAAACAGAGACATTGAACTTTGCTGTGGGCCCATGGCCCTCAGGCTTCGTACATTTACCAAAGAGGCATAATAATTTCTACTCCTGCAATTTTTGTTAAAGAAAAAGAAAAAATAACTGGTAAAATTGTTGTAAAAATATTGAAAAATATCTCTACAAAACCTCTCAAAATTAAAATCCCAATGACAATCAATTCATTTCAGTAGCAAAGCTTTTATATACGAGCTTCACTCTCTTCTATGTCAATATTATGTAACATGATATTATAATATTATAAAAGTGGATACAAATTAGACCTCTTTATAATGCAGTGGCATCTAAGTTGCATGGTGAAGAGTTTATGATGCTCTGGGACCTGAGTTTTCTTAAAGCAGTTCAGATACCAGATTAGGAAGGCGCTGTGAGCTGTAGGCTTTGTTTATGTGAAGAAAAACCATCAACCAGAACAACATAAAGACTCCAAAGTCTAGAACTTCAGTTTTTGAGGAGATCTGTAATAAAACACTTTAAAAAGAGTTGCATATTTAAGACTATGGCCATCCATCCATCAGCTCTACTTTGAGTCGAGTCACTTCTCCTGATTTATGTGCGATCTCATTCTTTCGGTCATGATGCATATCTCATGACCAGGAGTAAGGGGCAGGATGTAAACGGTAAAATCCAGAGCTTTTCCATTTGGCCAGGCTCTTTCTTTACCACAAGAAACTGCAACAGCACCCATATTACTGCAGAGAAACTCCAATCACTCCGTCATTCCCCTGTTCCGCCTGAATGATGGCATGTAAAACGGTCCAGTCACACATTAAATTACACAGCCTTCGTATCACATACAAATTTAGATCCACTCGACCAGCATACCAAGAGTTATCAAAAACGGAAAGTAAAAAAAAAAAAAAACATTACGGGTGAAAAGCTAAACTTCTAGTAATATATCGAACAAGATCTGGAGGTTTATTTGTTAATTAAAGAGGACGACTTCTAAGAGCTCAGCATGACATTTTAACAACATTAGGCTGAGAGTCAGTCATTTCTCTGCAAGCTTGCAAAGCGCTACTTTACACCACACGAGCTACAGCAGGCAGTAAAAAAATCACTTGATGGAACCACCAAATTCACCTGTGCTGAATACAATATACACAGAAAACTGAATTCTACACACTGCAAACATGATTTTTTTAAAATTATTTTTAAAATATATGTTGTCAAAAAGAGCAGCTTTCATTGAATGGACGTTTTGAGGTAAGACAGTACTCATTTTCTGCTGAAAACCCATTCCCCCCAAGTGTTAAAGGTGAAAAGTCCCAACTGTTTCATACCTGTCAATCTGAAAAGGTCAGCTCTGTCAGAGGGCGACCCGCATGCAGACCGGATCCCGCTGCTCGTCTGAAGCTGATCCGCTGGCGCCACCGTGTGGCCACAAACAAATCACCCCCATTCTGCGAAAGATGCAACGTGTTCAAAGTTCAGCCGAAACTAAAGGGAAACGTGTCCATTTTCTGTACAGCATAGACAGTTCGACGTTTAGCTCAGCATTAAACTATTTGACGTTAAGACAACTGGTGGAGTTAGTTTTTGCTGTTTTGTTTATTTACAATGAGTATTTTGTCGTCATGTTTTACTCACAAATAACGTTAGAGGGGCGACATACCTGGTTTTAAACGCTTGAATCAAAGTTACATGAAACATTCAAGTACATTAAAACACCGAGAGGCCACCCTGAAACAGACAACTTGATCCCACAACCTGGATTTGACGATCCCTGGCCTAGTCCAAGTCCTTACTCCAATGTGTCAAAACTGGGGAATCCGATTTTATTTTACTTCAAGTTATGATAAAAAAAAATAAAATTAAATTAAATTTTAAAAAAAGCTAAAATTTCAACCTGTGTAGACGTGGGAGAGAGATTGTGTCAAAAGAAACAGCATATAGATTTAGTGGGGTTAACTAGAAATGCACACATTTTTTATTTGCAAAATATTTCCAAAACCATGTCTTTTTTATTCCACTTAAAAAATAGACACAAAATTGTGTTGCTTTGTCAAATAAAACCCAATAAAAAGTTTTGGAAAATTAGGTTTCTCACCTATGGAAATATGAACAAGTTCATTGGGTTTGAGGTCTAGTATTTGAACATCTACTAAAATGCTTAAAAGACTAAAAATGCACTACTTAAATATGTATAATGGAAAAAAAAAAAAAAAAAAAAAAAAAAAAACCTTTGCAATGAAGGCAAAATGCATCCATTGACAAAAGAAGCCTTGGAGGAAACAAAATGAGAATGAAAACAGGCAAGACGAGGAGAACAGATATAGAATTTATTCTCAATATCCATTGCAAAGAATAGGAGGTGACACAGCTTGAAACAGATAATACAGAATTTATTTTTCAACCAGAAGTAGGAAAATACATAGATAGGTGTAAAGGAAACAAGCAGAACCTGTAGTCAAAAGAAAAAAAAAAAAGTATAATAAAAGAATAAAACTAGTCCAAAGAGAATAAAAAGGACGGCTAAAGGATACAACAGAAAGCATTGTTTACCATTCAGTTGCAGGTTTAAACAGTATGTGTTGATTTGAAAACAGCTGCCTTGATTTCTCATCTGGGTTAATGGACATTCTACAACATTGTGCAAGTGTTCATCTTTTTTTTTTTTTTTTCCTTTTTTGCTGGTATTTTATGAATGGTAAACAATAGTTGGTCCAGTGCATAAACACAGTGACACAGATCAATATATGTACTCAGCTGACTACAGATAGACAATCCTGATCATTTAACAACTACCACTAAAATTGGCAAGATGAGCAAATATACAAAATGGGTGATAAAAGGGATGGGGGGGGGGGGCAAAAGGGTTCAGGTAGGCAAATTTAAGAAGCGCAAAACAGTTTTGAAGGATTAAACAGCTACATTTTAAAGATTAAAACAAAACGGCTGAATGTGAAAGTTTCCGGTTATTATTGCCAAGTTTAGCTGATGGAAGGACAAACTAAAAGGGATCAGAGAGAAAACGACTTTGCTTTTCTTACAGCCCTAATTTGCATGAAGATGAAGGTTTGTTTGTTTTTTTTTTAAATCAGAGAAATGAAAAGGGTTGATTGGTTTCCTCTACAACACAACTGTACTACAAGCAGCTTTGGTTTGCACTGTTACAAAAAGATGCAGCCAGCAGACAAAACAAAACAAAAACACTAAGCTAAATAAGCCTGAACAAATTAAAAGCTTGCAATGTGATGATCCTGCTGTAATTTGACAGATCTTTAGAGGAAACAGGAGAAGTAACAAAGAAACAGATGGGACTCGAAGTACGGGAAAAAAAAAAAAATAATAATAATAATAATCACAGGACTGGTCTAACGGCACATTAGCATTTGCCGTACAAACAAGTTTTTTATTCTTTAGTATTTTTTTTAACACCCGTCAAAAAGTATTTGAAAATACTGAACTGCAGCCACTAGTGAGACAGCTCTGCTGCCCTAACCTACGGACACCAGCACTCTCCAGCTAGTGCAAAGACACAGCCAAAGTAAAGCTTAAAAGCTAAGAAAATTGTAAAAAATAAGGGAAAAAAACCAAAAAAACATCCGTGTGTCGGGTTTTAACTGATAGTTACTTCCTTTACGCCGCATCTTCGGAAACCTTCGACCTCTCCAATCAACCCATCGAGACAACGTGTCGTGATTTTGACAGAGGATTTGGTTTGTGGTGGAAGGGATAAGAAAAGTCAAAGAAGGGTAAAAACAATGCAGCAGATCATCATGGTCATTGTAGAAATCATGATTTACACAAACACCAAAAATTCTGTCTTTTTAGAAAGGAAATAAGAAGTACATCTTTTATTCACACTTTTACAAAAAAAAAAAAAAGCTACCCTTTAAATCAACTACAATACTAATGCCATTCCGGAAAGAAAAATAAATTTGGACACATTGATTTTCACCGAAGGAAAGGGGAAAAACAGGAGCAACAAGAGACGGGGACCAAGTTGACACTTCCCATTTTCTTGCTTATTCGACGTAAAAAAGTTTATAGTAAGAGCTGCGTTTGAATCGTTTAAGTGCATTTCAAATAATCTCACATTTAACCGATTTCAACTTGTTTTTGAGATGGAACAAATCTGATATTAACAGAAACTTGACAGGTTGGCCGTCGTGACAGAAACAGCAGGAATAAAAAGAACAATGGGCTCTTCCACCCTTTCCAATGCAAAGGCAAGAGGCAGGGGTGGTCCACAAATGGCACTATAGCTGCAATGATAATCGTAGAAAATCTATACAAAAAAGTGGGGCAAGGGATGTTTAAAAAAAAAAGAAAAAGAAAATTGAGAAGAGTAGCAGAAAAAGTCTGAGGTTGGATGGTTTATGGTGGTGGTGATTGTTAAAAGCTCAGGGCTATTTGTGGCCAGGAAGGAAGCTAGGAGCTATTAGGTAATCTGGGGGCAAAAAAACAAAACAAAAAAAAAAAACAATATATGAATTTATAAAGACGACCCTGCTCATGTTCCATACAGTGGAGGAGAGGAGGGTGGGTGGAGAAAGCATACCTGATTACTAGAGAGCTCAATGAATAGGAAGGATATACACATCATCATTACATTGTCACATCTCATAAAAAAAATGAAATAAACATTAACAAAAAAAAAAAAAAGGACATAAAATCTTCACAAATGTCTCAACAGTATTTAAAAATAAAAGGAGAGGAGGCTGCTCGGGCGTTCGTCGCATGTAAATAGTGCAAGACAACATCAACTGCTACAGTGAGTACGGGGCGTACGCGCGGGACTTCTCCGTGTTGTGTCGTTTACACTTTGCTTTGGAACCAGATGAACAGATGCGAATCGGTGCTGCGTGTCGTTTCGTCCAAACCGTCGGCAGCAGCCTGGATCATTGGCTTTGTTAATGGGCAGAAAGCAACAGGTAAAAAAAAAAAAAAAACTTGACTCTTTCTATTTACATCAAAGCAAATCAGCCAAAACAATACTGATGCGTACAAGTTAATCTCTTGGGAGTGCAAAGGAGTGACAGTGAACGCAGCGAGCAGCCTCCTCTTACGTCTTTTGTACAAGCTGGTAATATTAATTCATCTCAACATTAACTGGATAAAAATTTAGCCATACTTTACAATACAATCTTTTTTTTTCTTAATCTGACCATAATTTACTCTTCGTACAAAAAAATGCCAGAAAACAGGTCTTTTTGTGGTTCATATACAATCATGTAAAGACTGAGTCTAGGTTTCTATTCTGTACAAACACTCGTGAAAAATCACTGCTTCTATGTGTGAATGTATGGCTGGGGGTGGGGGAGGAGTCACTACTGGCCTTGGAGGCAGTGCTACACATCTGCCTGAAAATTACCTGTGTGTGTGTGTATGGATGTTTGATCTTGCATGAGTGAAGTTGGAGGTCATCTCCTGATAGAGAGGAATGCTGGTTTTACTCTTCAGCCATTTTTCGCTCTCTGGCAAACCGCAAATGACGTCAATGAAAAGGTTTGTGAAAGCCCCCCTACCTCCCATCGCTTAGCCGGTCGACCTAGCTCCCTCGCTCCTTACTCAAAAAAAGGTGATTCTTGGGCCACATGAGCTCCTAAGCACATGACTAGCATAACAACTACACAAGCCGGGGTGAAACTGTCTGCAAACAGGATGGTAGCTGCTCTCAGTTTCTCACTTTTTCTTTTTTTTCCTTTTTCTCCAAACTGCCGATGTCACATAATTCTGCTGCTTATGCACCAGGACCACGGGTCAGAGGTGTGGACTATCTTGTAGCACCGCAGGAGGCCGTGACCACACATAAAGGCCTGAGCACCACAGAATGACAGCAGGAAAGATCCCCTCGGATCAGCTGCGGCGCATCCGCTTGCTGGGATGCTTAGCTAGTGATAAAAAGTTGCTTCTACCCGAAGCCCAAATGTGCGTATCTTGGAGACTGAGAATCTATGCCGGCTGCCCAGAGTACAGATGGATAGCAAGCACGAGCCAAACATGGAGGGACTGAGACTGACAAGTCTGCTGTCTTTGCTGGTTTTAGATTTATACAGGGACAGACAGACAGCTCTGCAGCTTCTCAGCGAAATGTCACCCACTCAGCCGCTTTTAAGCTTCCCCATTAAAACCACAGAGACTCATGTGATGAATCTGAATGAGCTACCATCCCCTCTCGCTTGAAAGACAGAAAAATAAAAAAGTATGCAGGGATGGGGGTTTGTGAATCAGATGAGAAGAGGGAGTCCAAAACACGTGACATAAACAGGACTGAACCAAGCAGTTAAAAAAGGACGTAAAAAGAAGAAAAAAAAAAAAACAGAAAGAAAAAAAGAAAAATATAGAATATCTATAACATTTTATACGAAATCCCTGTCAGCCAGACCTCACTGTACGAATATTTTACAGGTTGCGTTGTTTTTCGGTCTTCAGAGCTGGTAGAGGGGGAAGCTGCGGTCGCAGCTCCCCCTGGTGGCATGGCAGGGTCTCACTACCTGCGTGCAGGCAAGTGCAGCCCATTGACCTGGGAGGGCACATTGGGCAGGAGCAACTCCAGCTGAGCATAGAGGGAGAAGTGGTCAGAGGGGATGTGGGGATGTGGGCAGCCGCTGACATTGTTCTCTACGAGCCAGTGAGGGTCCAGGGGGCCCAAGATGCCCAACACGTTCAGATGAGGCTTGGAGTAGAAAATATAGTCGATGACACCCTATGAGACAGAAGGATTATAGTGAGCAAATAAAACGGTTCATGCTGCTCAAGAGTTATAGAAATAAACTAACCGCTGGCATTAACATCAATTTGTATTTCTTTTTGTCAGGAATTTCAACCATTTTTTTCCATGTAAAGTGGAACGCAACTCTAAAGAATTTTAAAAACCAGAATGTACACCAGATTTTCTCTAACCCCAATAGGTTTGAATTTACACATACATCCTGGAATATAGACAAAAACCATCATTTCTCAGCAAGATACAAAGAAACACTTTTTGTAGCCACCGGCAAGCCTGTGGCATAATTGTTGCAGCATATTTAATGACCCCTAATGGCAAAAATGGTACCCAATTCTTGGTTTTAAAGAAAAAGAGAAAAGATTAGAGACAAGGTTAAAAAAGGACAAATTTGTGTTTTATTTATCTAATTACCTTAAAGTCGAAGGTGTAATTGGTGTAAGGCATTAGGCCGTTCTCATAGGCGCTCTTGAGCTTGAAGCCGTGGGTGATCCTGCCATTAGAAGTGCTGTTCTTGCCATTGCAGTTGAATTTGGTCAGGCTGTCGCTGTAGCGAAGCTCCTTGAAATCCTTGTGGGTGCAGTCCACTCCGCCAGTGCTCAGGTACTCGACTACACCTGAGGAAAAAACATCACACATGAACTTACACATGCCCTCCTGTGCTGGTCTGTTGTTATGTAAATAAATAAAAAAAAAATTTCCATAATAATTTCTTGAATTGCCAATGATCAGAAACTTTTTCTTTTAAATCCAGGACTTTGGGCTGTTTGTTTGTGTTTCCAATGACATGCAAACTTATATGTTCACTTAAATTATCTCTTCTGACGCCTTGGCTCGTCCCTCCTTAAACTACTGCTGTCGCTTCCTGACCTTAGACCTGTACATGTCCTGGATGGAGGGAAAATCAGCCCTGACGATCCGCTCTGCTTGTTCTTTTTATATTGAAAAGAGGAGGTTCCTTAAAAACAGTTTGAGTTGGCTATATTTTGTTTATCTGCATTTCTAATTTCTAATCTGTCTTAATCCTGGTTTATGCAGCGTAAATAGAACAAATGTCCCCAGAAGCAATCTTTATTTTGAAAAGTTTACCACAGTTAAAAAGTTATGGGTCATATAAAACTGTAAAACTATTGCTCTCGCTTACTTACCAGAGTCAGGTAAGGAGTTGAGGTCAGCACACAGCACCAGTGGAATGGCATTGGTCTCACCAGAGGTGGACAGCTTGAAGCTGCGTGTTGCTTTGTCCACGATATTCTTCACCTCTGACAGGAACATCATGGTCTGGACCAACTTGACATCCGAGTACTCGGGATCCCAGTGCATGTGGGCGTTTGCCACCAGCAGGAGCTGCTTGTCCAGGCCGTGGAGTGACTTACCAGCTAAAAAGATCAATCACGAGCATATTTACAATATGTTCTTATAACAGAAAATACATTTATGCATCTTATGCCTCCTTAAACTACAATAGTTTGAGTTATAGACAAAAGCCCCATAAGGACCAATCGTAAAAGCAAATCTAAGACATAGGAGGTCAAAATATGCAAGAATTCAAATAATAAAGATGTGGGCAAAAAAACAACACAAAACTACTCACAAGACATTTCCAACATCTCTTTGCGGACTTCAAGCAATACAGCTACTCCGATGTTGTCCTTGGTCATCACCCTGTTCAGCATCGCCTCTGAGCCCTCGGAGTTAGCCATGGCCAGCTGGTTGAACTCCACTGTGTGCTTCTGCACAGCGCTGAATCTAGAGTGAAAGGAAGAAATAAACACATTTTGAAGGCAACTGGAAGAATAAATGTTTTTAAAACCAAGTATATCGCTTATGGTATGTTGTAAAAAGACACAATCCAGGTCATTGACAAAGATAAAATATGAAAATTTAAACTTTGCTTTAAATGGGAGCTCAAAATGATTCATGAGGGCTTTTTACTCCCAAATACTTTTGAACATGTTTTGAAAGGAGAAAAGCCTTTGGTTTGCTCTCAATGGATTAATTACTTCTTAATGAACAAGAACAAGATTTTAAAGATATGTCAGGTATCTAAATAAGATATAAATAGAGGTCTGTGTGCTCTCCAAGTTCAGGTATGGACAGGTTCAGGTATGCTTTTTCTGCAGCAGAGTGCAGAAAAAGCAACAGAAACAGCTGCTGCAGCATAAAATTATGTGCAAATTTCGATATTTTTAAGACAAATTAAAACATTTTTATACATTTTTGATATAAAACTTATCAAAGCAATTCTATAAGCAATGCAAACTTCCACTGAGAGTGTTTACTGTATTTCACTTTCACATATCTCAGATACAAACTAACATCAAAACAACAGTGCGAGTGGTCAAACAGAAAAAACTTTATTCAAGTAGTGATATTTAACATAATGTTACTCAAGTAAAAGTAAAAAGCACTGTATAGTAAAACAACTCTTACAATAATTTTTTTCCCCAAAAAACTTTCTCAAGTATAAAGTAATGTAATTACCCACCTCTGATGCCCATATGGATGCAGTTATTATGTCGACTTTATGCAGAAGCTCAAATTATTTTCGCTTCATCTTGCTTACAAAATTACATTTCTTTTAAGTTTTTAGAGCCTTTTAAGTTTTAGCCTTTTTAATGCTGTTACATTTTAACTTGGGGTATATTCAGACCGGACAGTGTGGTAGACTCGGTTCGATTGGGGACAAAAATTGCAACATTTACATTTTCAGAACTTAAGTTCTGAATTTTTTATTATTTTTTTTTAATATTCTGACAGCCCAAATTCTGATTCAAAAATAAAACAGCTGCCAACAACAGACTTTTTTTCCCAATCTATATTTACAGCACCTTACAGGAATAATGCTGGCACTACCTACTTTTCTGTTTTGAAGAAGATTGCACATCCGTCCACATGTTTACGATCCGACTCGGACATCGTTCTAGCTCGTGACTTTGGACTGAAGAACCCGTCGTATCCCTGCTCTTTCAACTCTGGCAAGAAGAAATTGAAGTACTGCTCCGTTTCCACTTCCTGCAAATTAACAAGATAAAATAAATTGCTAACAGGATGGTGCACATTTCTGAAACCCCAAACAGATAAATCAATTTATTTATTTATTTTACTGAGATATTACTATATATTGAAACATGTTAAAAAATTATTCAAACAACCATCAACAAATGTGAATATTATCTTTGTATTGAAATTACATTACTTAAGGCAGAACATTATCTAGCTCTAGCAAAGGGTTATGATGGCAATGGAGCAGATACACCAATGTCTGGGGAAAAATAATTAACAACTGTTAAATGGAGGACATGCCTCCATTTAACAGTTGTTAAATGCATATCCTCCATTTAACAACCGTTAAATGGAGGATATGCTATTTAACAAAACAATGTTTTGTTGTCCCAAACAACAATGTTTTAATTTTACAATTTTGTTTTGCTATTTGGAAACAAACAAACAAAAAAACTACATTGTATTGTAGAAACGATATACTTTATCGCATAAATGTGAATAACTTTGTAATCCCCCTGCCTATCCAGTGTATTCCAAGGTGAGCTCCTATATAAAGGAACAGCTAGGCAATTTCTTCCTGTCTTTGTGGTTAATAATTATAATCTCAAATAGATCTCATGTAAGTTTAATCACCTGAATGTATGTTTTATAGTTCTTAGAAAAATGAACCACAACCTGGGCAACATGACTATGTTAGTTTGTGAATCGTTACAATCTGTCCATAATCTCATAACCTGCTGCAGCAGAAAGATCGTAGGATTGTCTGGAGGTCAAATTCTATTCATTGTACTGCTAAACTCTCACTCTGACCTTAGTTTGATTTCACCTTTTTCCTTCAGCTTCATGATATAACTTGTGATATGGGGAAGAATTTGTTACTTATCTTCATAATTACGCTGTAATTATGAAGACAAAATCCTACTAACTAACTAGGATTTAGTTAGTATTAACATAAAACGAAATACATAAAACCCATATTCAATTATGACACTAGTAAAAACTTCTGATTTTTTTGACTGCCCATTAAACACATTGTCTCAAGTGAAAGCAGAAAACAGTGGTTAAACTAAGGTGGGGAAATTTCACCACCCAAGGAAATTGGGTTAAAAAGGAGTTAAATCTCACTAAACTACACAAGGAAAAAGTCTAAAGTTGTTGTTTTTTTTTATCCTCGCTACAGGCAGAAGAAACAGCAGTCAATGTTAGCTAAAAGGCAGCTGTAGTGTTTAGTAGAGTTGTGCAAACAAAAACTGATATACAACAACCTTGATTTTGTTGAAAAGATGATGTGAAAGACTGATGAGGTCACATAAGATCGTTACACTATGATCCAGCTGCTAATGACATTTCTAAAAGTTACTGATTTGATAAGATTTAGCTCACAGACCCTTTTTGTTCATTTCCTGGCAGATGAATGTACAAAGTAATAGGTGCTGTGTGTTTATTTCAGAAATTGTATCTACCTATATTTATGAACTATAACAACTAAGATTTTCTGTGATGGTATACATTAAACCTTAAAAATTAACATGGTGTAATTTTTTTCCATCTTTTACAAGTTCTGTAGCAACAATTCATCTGCCCATGTCACTGATATGCTGTACTGCCTACAGCAGTGGTTGGATGGAGTCCATCCCAGCAGACACTGAGAGCAAGAGGAGTGGTGCATAACGACCCATTACATGAACCCCACTGGTAAGTTTATATACTTCTCACTAACATGCGCAGATCTTTACAATAAGCAAATAGTTACATGCAAATGTCTGGACCAGGAAACCAGCTAAAATCTGCGCAGAAAGGTCAGAGCCAACCAGCAAACCTGAACGCAGATTTTTCAAACTCAGAACAGTATTAAACTCCAGTCGACATTGGCAGATGGAAACGGAAAACTACACGCAGCATTTACATATCCTAATCAAGTGGCTGCTTATGGAACGCAACTAAGCTATAGTTACAATAATTCAAAACTGCCTGGGTACAGAAGAATATGGCTCTCTGTAAGCCCCAAAGAATCTGAGAAATTTACAGGAGCAGGAACCCTCGCCTGATAGAGTAGTCAGGAGTAAAAATATTTATCCCATGAAAAAAGCCAAAAAGTCATCAGAAATCACAAAAAAAGGTTTTAGTAAAGTGCCTCAAATTGAATGCCAACAACTTAAATTTTTATGCTGATATTATGTGAAAACTCATCACTTAACACAATTATTAAACATGAAATTGCACAATATCATTCAAGTTTGCTTTGAAAAATGTTTAATAGTTTTTAATTAAATACCTTTACAGTTTTGAAATCAATAAAAAAAAAATACAAAATACTCAAGACTTTCTTAAAACTAGTAAGATGGTCCATAACAAAAAATACATACAGTGGGTAAAAGGGCATATACTGCTGTAACTACCTAAACTTACAATAAGTAAAATGTTTACTTTCATTAGATTTCTTAACTTGATTAGAACTCATTACCAACAACAAAGTCACTGTATGAATATCACACGATCTACTGGAAATTAGTGGGACACATAAGTGACACTTTAATACTAACATCAAGCTAGTGCCTGGATGGATCGTCTTTGCTGCCTCAACTCTTCATGGCATAAATTCAACAACGTGTCAGAAATATTCCTCACACATTTTGGTCCGTACCAACATGACAGAATTACAAATCCTGCAGATCTGTTGACTGAATATTCATAAAACTAATTTCCTGTTCCACCACAACTTAATTTCCCGTTCAACATACATAAATTAAACGAAAAACCGCTTGCAGAGGCGTGCCTAATAAAGTCTCAGGTGAGTGTGGACTGATTTACTGGAAAAGCTTATTTTTAAGCAGATTGTTTGAACATTAAAACAAAGAAAAAGGTTTTGGGTATTATTCATTTTTGAGTTATTCCAGTCAGGTATTAATCATCAAGCAACACAGCTTTCTAAATAACTGAGTGAAAATCTTTTCTCTCATTCTAACAACAATGATTGATCTGTTCATTCCCTACTGTCTAGTTCCATTAAATCCACAGGGTTATTGTAAACAAGGTACAGTTAAGTAATATTTATTTTACAATTGTGAGGTACACTATCTGACTTGTATGTGATGTTTTGCTAAGGGTGATTTTTTTTTGAGCAGCAACTCTTTCATAAGGCACCACATAATGGGGAATGTTAGTGTAATCATGTGATATAAGGCCAAAATTGTATCTTTTCACAAAAAGATGTTTTTAAAAACAGTTTTTTATATTAATTTAATGAACAAAACAACTTTTTGAACTTTAAGCATCCTTTATTTTTTCTTACCTGCAAACTGATGATGTCTGCATTGCAGCCTAGGATTTCCTGCATGATAGATTTCTTCCTGTACTCCCAGTTCAGAGCCCAGGAGGGGCAGTAGCCGTACAGCTGTCGTGTGGCATACTTATCGCACAGCACATTGTAACACATAACTGAGAACAGTGCTATGAAAAGAAAACAGAAGCCAAAGGAAATGCACTTAGTTGAACAGAAATGATTTATACAGAAAAGAAGAAACCCTCTGTAGCTTTAAATTCTGCCTTGAAACAGAGTTTGCTCAATTTAGCCAGAAAATATAAAATATTAGTATGATTATGTCTTAATATAAGAAATTTGAAAAATTGACTATTTTGTTTAAATTAAGTATATAGATAAATAAATCTTAACATCCACTTTGACATTTATACATCAGCCTTATTTTTGTGATACACTGTCAACAGCAACAAGCTGTCAAGATCCCACAGATGAAAATAAACCTGATTTTGCTTCAACATGTATAAAATGTAAGAAAGGGGGAAAAAAAACAAAACAAAAACAGTAATAAAATGAAACAAAGAAAAAAAAAAACATTTCAAACATTTGTTTAAAGTTACGGTGTGTTTACGTCAGCCTTACTTGCTGGACGTGTTCGGTCTGGTTCCTGGAGCGAGATCCATGACCTGGCTGGTGGCTGCTCTGTTGGTACTGTTCAGAAGAAAAACAGGTCAATATAAAAAATTGAAGTGTTTAAATTTTGTTTTTAAATGCATAAATTTTACATATTTTTATGCACATAATATCACAAAAGAAAACCAAAAACACACTTTTGGCTCCAGTCTCACGTTAACAGAGGATGCAAAATACTCACTGCGCTTAATAGCCCCTGCCAGATTGTCTAACAAGTAGCTGAGCAGTCTCCGTGTGCCATCAGGTTCCTGATAGAGGCTCATAATTTCCTGTGCAAGTGGGTTTCCTGGAAAGGAAGAGATAATCAGCCTGTATCAAGTACCAAAAAAAAAAAACAACCGGATTTAAGGCCTAAAAAAAAACAACAAACTTGTGCAAGCCACTTACCTTTTAACCCCAGTGTCTGTAACTGAAAAAGTTTTCCCAATTCAAACGGGAGAACTCGCAACTGGTTGTTATTTAAAAGCAATTCCCTGCAGAGGACAAATAAAACATATCATAAAAAAAACATTATTATTATCTTGGAAACAGTTTACCACAGTTTACCAAATCTTAACTCCCTGTGTTAAGATTTGGACCAAAACCTTCATACTTCTCAGCGTTTATGTAATTAAATAATAAACAGAGTCCAAATGCACAAGCAACTTGTGGTGGCTGCCCTCTTTATCTCTGCACTAATTGCATTATGTAACCTTGCACTGACCTGAGAGACACCATGTTGCCGAGCTCTGCCGGCAGGCTCCTGATCTTGTTGGATGAGAGATCCAGGTACACCAGGTTGTGTAGTTTGGCAATGTCTGGCGGGATGCGTGACAGAGAGTTGTCACTGAGGTGCAGGGCAGTGAGGTGGGTGAGAGACCACAGGGCGGTGCTGAGACTCCTTACTCGGCCTGAAGAAAGACAAAAATGTAAATGCATTTAGTGTGTCTTAAATCACAATTATAAATTTTTCAGCTGTAGCTAAAAAAGAAAAAAGAAAAAGGAGGAACTTAAACAACTTCATAATTTAAGATTACTATAATAATAAACATAATGAAGAAAAAAAATCACTATAAATATTCTAAGACACTCCACAAAACAAGCAGATCCAAGTTGTATCTGAAAATATTACATTTATATTAAATTATAAATAATCCACTTCTCATTGTCCTCTTCTGACCTACCAATGAACCTACAAATTGATGTTGGATATTGGCAGACATGACTCGATCATTAGAGCACCTAAAAAAATTAAGCAATTATTTTTTTGCAATGAGGCCATACTTCCACAGTAAATAAATAATGTTTGCTAAAACAAGCATCTGGACATTTATTACACTAAGAGTTAAGTTGAGATTTTTGGGAACATGGTGGTATTATCTACACAAGCAGGGTTTGCAGGTTAAAGAAACGGATGGCCAGCATCTGGCCATCTAAAGGCCAGATGCTGGACTTCGAAACATCAAATTAGAAGGACAATACAACATTTGCATACATGCTTTTGCTCCCCGGTCTTCAAAAGCAGACACATATGCAGTGAAGCTAACTTTTCTGTTTACATACAAACTCAGATTCACACAGAAAAATTGGTTATGAAACAAATTTTGGTAGTGTAACTACCATTATAAATATTTACCACGACAACCCACCTCCCCTAAAATAATAATAAAACAATCTCCTGAGGAATCATCAAGTTTTCATCAATATGGAGCTTTGTGTCAGATAAACAATCAGAGCAGATGGCACGCATTACCTCTAAAAAAAGACACACAGGCAGACATTGAAATTTAAACATTTTTCTCATTCTCATAATATGGCACATAATAATTTTTAGGACAATAATGCAGCTTATGGGAAAGCAAAGACCATCAATCATATAACTAGCAAACAACCCAGATCTCATTCTACTTTAAAACCTTTGGTGAAAATCGAACATAAAGGGGATTACAAGACTCCATCTGAGAATGCTGCAACATGACTGATGAAAAATCATTTCATCAGTGAATTTCAAGTGTTTATGGTTCAGAACTTGACTTTTTCCCCGAAAGATCAAATGATAACGTTATTTACCTTCTTGATTTAAAAAAAAAAATATATATTTTTTTCCCAAACTATTAAGAGTTTTGTGTTGCATTTGTTTTTACAACAAGAAATTAAAACTCACTTAACAGCCTCCAGCAGTAACAATTCTGTATTATTTTCATAAAGTAAAATAAGCAATAAAATTATAACATTTTATGTCGCCATATTAAAAAAATGGAATACATTTTAGTATGACAAAGATTGAGGATTATTTATGCATGTTCTATTGATTACAAAACATATAAATAACATCAGTGAATATATAGCAGGCTTTTGTCCTCTAATGCATTTATCGAGGATTATGGTATCAACTGTGACTTCTACTGAAAAACTTTTTATTGGCTAATTTGATATGAAGTTTTGAGATTTCCTGATGATAACAGGTGAAAAAAACTGTATTTCTCTTCATGTTTTTTTTTTCTTTTTTTTAGTTTCGGTTTGACAAAATTGTATTTAAATTCACATAAATGAAATGGAATGTATTAAAGCAACGTATGTGTGTGCCAGGTAATGTTTTCAGTTACTTTAATAAGAAAAAATACAACTGATTTGAGATATTAGTTCATTAATTTGATGGTATTGGACAGATGTTCAATATCATCCATAAATGGACATAATTTAGACAATGTTAGGATTAATTATACTCTTTACTTTGAATACACACTGAATAACTTTTTGTATATTGCAGAGTATTCTGTTGCTTTTGAACAAAGTAAGAACATATTGTGCCGTAACAAATATGAACTTTGTGTTGAATAAAAGGGCTATTACATATCAGCTCACCTTAGATCCTCTAAAGTAAATGGGACATAAACAATCAAAATTTTACTTTTCATAATGTGTGGCTATCAAAATTTTTCATCACACATTCCTGAAATTATTTGGGGTATTTAAATCTTAATCCTTTGCGTTGACATAAGTGGTTTTTTTTTGTTTTTTTTGTCACCTGACAAAAAAATGTATTTGCTAATGACATGCACAATACATTTAACTGAGAAACAATTAAAAACCCCAGTCATAAAGGTTGCAGATAGAATAAAGGTTTTCCAGTCGGAAGCATAAAACAATCACAGCAAGATTATCTGCATTTCCTGCACGAGAAGATACTTACCACTAATTTCCAGCTCAGCCCAGTATGACTTCTTCCCATTTGCTGCCTCCTCGCTAGACATAATTGTGTACATCCGCCTGGGATCCGGCGGGTCATATTTTTCCTTGGGCATTCCTATAACACTACAGAAATCGTGTGTAATAAAGCTGTCAGTGGTGAATATAAAAAGTCCGTCAATTTGTAATAAATTGCAAGACATAGACTATGATTTTGGCCTGAAACTATAGTTCAGTAACCCTATCTACAGGATGATGTGGCTGTCAATTTTAGTATTCAACAAATCTGCAGACAAATGTCAACTCTTATTGAATCCGTTCAAAAATGTTATCAAGATCATGATCTAACTGTGCATCAGAAGCAATATTTTCTAAATTAAACGTGCCACATATTGCTATAAAGACTAAATTCTTTGTTGTTACATAAGTTAAAAACGGAACACCTAGAGAATACATTATAGAATCTTCCCGCCAGATTTAGAAAAACGGCAATTTTACAACAAAACAAGGTTTTGTTCTTGATAAAATAAAAAAAATAAAAACTGGACAGCTAAAAAGCCAAGATAAACAAATCTACTCTGTTCTCCTCGGTGACGCTAACTGATTAGCCTAGCTTAACCTAAATTGGCAGCTATCGGACTACATAACAAAGCCAGATCCCCAGCTACCTCGCAGACTAGCAATCTGGTGAAAAGGCCAATTTAAATTAGTATTAAACCTTAGTTACCATGGTCCGAAACCCTTTCGAAAAGCGTCAAAAACTAATATGCTGGGTACATTTGAAAATATTGTGTGCACTTGTTGTTTACATAATGGCAAAGCACTGAGTTGCGCATAAACACAAGGCCACGAATACACGCAAAACACCACTTTCGCCTACTTTCTTTTTCAAAAACAATAATAATTGCTATTAAATAAAAAAGAAAAACACCTGCGCTCTTAAAACAGGCCCGAGAGGATTAACTTGCAAGCAACTGCGAGCTATTTAGCTTAGCCTGGCTAGGCTACAAGCTAACATCTCAATTATTTGAAGCTGACCGAGTTCCTATTGAAATACTTTGTTACACGAAGAGCTGTGTACATTAAACACAAAGATGTTTGATGCGACGAGAAATAATATGTTTACATGAATACGAGGGTATAACACAGAAGGTTTCATTTTACCTGCAAGAGCATACCAAATCGCGAGGACGACTGCGTGTTCTCTTTTGTTTTCTAGCTACTTCTTCCCCGTTTCCGCTGCTGTATCATGGCGACTGTAAGGATTTTTTTTCTCTCGCTCGATAACAGCGCTGCATCCTATTGGCTGCCGTCTAGAAGGTCCAACCAGCTGTTGAACCACAATAAATAGAAACCTATGCTTTTAGATTGGTGGACCATTTTGTGATGGATAGACAAACACACAGATGTGCAATAAATTTACAAATATACCTGAAGGACCACTTTATTCAAAAACTATATGTAAAGGTAGTGTGGCATAAACAGGAAACTGAACCCGTAAATAATTTCCTGATTTCCTGATAAACAAAATAAATTAAAACTTTAATTTTAATTAAGTCACAACTTTAAAACAAATAACTGTGCAAATGAACACGCACACACAAAAAACAATTATAAATTACAAAATGCTTCTTAATTCATCCGATGAATAAAAGAAGAGAAAGTCTTTTTTTCTTTCAAAAATCAACACTGACAGACATCTAACAGGTGATCCTGAAGATAAGTTAGGGACTCTTCCACATGAAGAGGTAAGGCTTCACCGATGTCCTTTTGGGATCTGGAGAGGAAAGCATTCACTGCTTCTTGAACAGCAGACTTTGACACCATGTCGTCTGGCTTGTAAACTAATGTGGCCTCTTTGCCAATTTGCTCAAAGGTAGAGCTGGTCAGACAGCCTGCAGATGATAGATGACAAACTGTGAGTAGGGAATAAAGTAAAGCAAGAGGTTGAAGAACAGAAGTTGTGAATAGATTTTATAGAATTTTATGAGGGGCTGTTAATCAGCTGTTGGTATATTATGGGAAATACGCAGCAGTCAGAACACACATTATTTAGGTTATAGTTTTTGCAAAAATTGACTATTAAATGGAGGTCAGGCTGATTGTCTGAGAAAATGTAATTTGATCGCTTGCTTTCCTGCATCAAGGGTAGGATACCCTGATTAAGCTTTTTATGCTCAATACTGATTTATGTTTTTTTTTAACCTGCCCATTCCATTTTTGATTATGATTTCAAATTAAAAATGTTTTTCTTAAGTGTTCTACCAAATGTTAATACCAACATCAATTTTATGTATCCTGATTCTTTATTAAGTATACAAATATAAAACAGCAAAATATACTTTTTGACCTAGCTTTTTAAGACTTCTAACTATCTACAATTAAGTTTGTAAAACGTAATACTATTTATGACTTCTTCAAAGTAAGAGCACATCATTGTTTAGTGACCATGACCACTTAGTTCCTTAATACAATCAATATTCAGAAAAGTGGTCAAATGAGCAGCAAAAAAGTAACTTCAGCATATATAAGTTAGAGTGCATTCACCAGGAACAAACATTGCAGTTTACATGTTTACTACACTGCCTGGCCAAAATAAAAGTCGCCACCAAAAAATGGTCACACTCTAATATTTTGTTGGACCGCCTTTAGCTTTGATTACAGCCCGCATTCGCTGTGGCATTGTTTCAATAAGCTTGACACATCTTTTTCACACATGGATTGGCCACCACAGTCCAGACCTTAACCCCATTGAGAATCTTTGGGATGTGCTGGAGAAGGCTTTGCGCAGTGGTCAGACTCTCCCAGC
>CAEGAD010083281.1:0-94068 GCA_903067055.1 Poeciliopsis paucimaculata | reverse complement strand
AGACTTGTAAAACAGACCTGCAACGGTTCTGATCCAGGAAATACTCTGATCCTGGTGTACAGAGGTCCAAAGCTGATTAACTGACGTGACGAGACGAAAATAAGTGTTTTGTTGGTTTTGTGGATCATCTTTAGTGTGTTGTACTTATTAGCTTGTGTGATTGTTTGCATTCTAAGTCTTATTAAACATGAAATAAATACTACAATGACTATTTTACTGGATTTTTTTTTTTAAGCCACACATCAAATTTTGATAATGTGTCATAAATACTTTTTATGCTTCCCACATCATGCATTGCAGATATCTTAATACTTCATATGTAACCTCAATCAGTGTTTGGAACCAGTCGTCAACTGATCGACCAGCATCAGTGAATAGCTTTTTTTTTTTCTTTGCAAATCAGAAAATACATTTAAAAAAAATTAAGAACTCCAAATATTTTTAGTTTAAAACTGCATCATGAAAAAAATAAGTACTTTTTACTCAAAAAGTGAATGAAGTATCCCTTAACTTCATTCAGACTTGTAAAACAGACCTGCAACGGTTCTGATCCAGGAAATACTCTGATCCTGGTGTACAGAGGTCCAAAGCTGATTAACTGACGTGAAGACAAAAAGGTGGAGAGTCTGTAGAGAGTTAAGTTACATATCCCTTAACTTAATATGTAAGTTAAGGGATATATACTGGTACAAAAACGGAGATAATCATTTGTCCTGTCAGACTGTCAGTTCCCAGAACCACTCGCATAAAAAAAGACTGAAATGAGCACACACAGTCAGTGCAACCCCACTGGACAGGGTAAAAAGATTGTCTCTTAAGCCCAAGGAAGGGCTTGGGAGGAGCTGCAAGAACTTATGTGCTGCAGTCTTTTGAAGTAAAAAAATAAAATAAAATTGGAATGTTATAATTTGACATGGAAAATAAGTGGTAACACTGTACGCTTGTTTTAGTTTCTTCCTGTTCACTTTTGCAAATTGACCCGAGTCCAGAAATATTTTCAACAAAATTCTGAGCTTCAAATTTTTTGAAACTTAGAAAATTTCCAAAACTCAGACACTTTCCAAATTTTTCTAATTTTTTTCTAGTAATTTCTGAGCTTACTCTCAAAATTTCAGATTTTTTTTTCCTTGAAATTTTTTGACTTTTGAAGCTCAGAAATATCTTCTTTTTTTTTTTTTTTTTTTTTTCTTTTCAGAAAATTTTTGAAATGATCTAATATGTCGTTGATATTTCTGATGTTGCAGATAGAACAAAGTGTCTGCTCATTATATCTGCTTACAGAATAATAATAATAATAATAATAATAATAATAATAATAATAATAATAATAATAATAGTAACATATTGTTAGGCTGATTAAACACATTCATCAAAACGTAAACAATAAAGAGCAATGATCTCAATATTTATTATACCTGTGTGTTAGCCTTCGCCCAGCTCTTGTGGTCCTCTGTGACGTAGCTGCGCTCACGTGACAACCAGGAAGCAGCGGCGGTGTTTACCTCAGCGCTGCACCTCCGAGCATCCTCGGTTTGCGATGAACTTAACCCCGATCTGAGGGAGATGGCTCCGTCCTGTTCGCCGCCTCTCCGCCGGTACTGAGCCGTCCTGCCGCCATGGCGTCTTCGGGCTTCACCTGCGGCCCGCACAGCCCCGCAGGTCGGTCCCGCTTCCCTCTCAACCTTTATTCATGACCTTTTCTCTGCTTGTTGGCAGCAGCAGCAGAAATTAATAACATAAAATCCTTGGGGTTTTTATTCCACCTTTTGTTCGGCAGAGTCCTTTGTTCGAGTTTTAGCTCGATCTTTACTTGAGAACAGCCTGTACAGGTGGATAAAAGCTTAAAGGGACATTCTGTAGATTTAAGGCTCTAGAGCAGTGTGGAGCGTGGATCTACGTCATAGTCTGTCGCTATGAGATCAGGTGTCCTTTCCGTGGTTACACAGGGGGTTTTCTTTCATTCTAGTAGTCTGTTTATGTGTGTGGCGTCTGAAAGTATTCACAACCTTCTACTTTTTCTAAGTTTGATGCGATTGCATGTATTCTGAGGATAACGACAGAATATTTCATATTCTGAGTGGAAACATATTTTTATACACATATGAAAACGTGGGCCAGGTTTTTTTTATTTTTTATTTTTTTAATGGAAGCTAAAAGATAAAAAAAAAAAAAAAGTTTAATATATTAAGTGAGCCAAAGAGCGTCTTGGAGCTCCAGAGACGCAGGTTCCAGTTCTACAGGGGCCCCGGTCCCTGTTGGCCCTTGTCTAGCACCGCCCATGTCGCAGCCTCCAGTCTGCCTGGGTACGTCTCTACAGACTCTTCACTTTTTTGTCAGAATATTTTCTGCCATTCTTCTTACTAAGAAACACATTAGGGTCTAATAAGACAAAGACTGACTTGTTTTGCCAGACGTTTAGAGGAGTTCAAAGCCAAAGCACACTGCAGGAACTTTGAGGCACGGTGGTGGCGGCAGCATCCTAAGGGTCTGTTTTGCTGACTCAACGCAATACCTTAAAATTCCTCAATTCTTCTTTCATTTTCCTTAGAAAAGCAGAGACTGCTGTCCTCCAACTCCGGCTACGGATCCCAGGATGCGCTCGGATGCGCTGGTCTGGCGGACGCCCAGTTCCGCGGGCAGCCAAGAGATGAAGACGAGGAGGAAGAGGCTCTGAGGAGGAAACTCAAGTACTTCTTCATGAGTCCTTGTGACAAGTACCACGCCAAGGGGCGCAAGCCTTTCAAACTGGGGCTGCAGCTGCTAAAGATCGTCATCGTGACCGTGCAGGTAGACGCAGTGGTGAAACAACGGAACCGCCGTTGTTTCACGTGGTGAGCAGAAGGGGTGCACCGATAAATCGGCCCCGACTTCCCTAATTTTGGGAGCTCGGCCATGTGAAACCGATCCCATCTACCTCCACAAGCCAATAGTCACCCCACTTTTGCCAATTTGTCGCAATATTTAGCGATTTTTGAGATAAAAAAATAGTTTTTTTGGCCAAAGTCAAAATATGCACATCAGGGTTTTTAAACATCGGCAGTCAGCGCAATCGGTGCACCCCCAGTCCTCAGATGGCCCTTTTGGTGGCGTTGCTGCGTAATCTCTCTCCAGTCTGTCGTAGCTAACGGTGTCTTCCCTTCGCCTCCCAGTTGGTGCTTTTCGGTCTGAGCAACCAGATGGTCGTGACTTTCAAGGAGGGAAACACGGCGGCGTTCAAGCACCTGTTCCTGAAGGGTTACCAGGACAACTGTCCTCAGGCTGTCCACACTCAGTCGGAGCTGTACAGCCGCATCGGCTTCGTCATAGAGCAGGTGGCCCGGACGTTCGTTCCCCAGATGGAAATTTACGGAAATTAAGTGCCCTTCAAAAGTATTGACACCTCAAACGTCAATGATTTTTATCAATGATTTTTATCAGATAAACCAACACAAAACTGTGCGTAGAAAATGATGCCTTGTTTTAAAAATGTTTTAGGAATCAAAGTGTGGCATTCACAATCTCCAGGACAATCTTTTCTTCTACTGAAAGCTGCAAATCTTTTGGGTTTTGGAACCTACTGGCACATCTAGAGAAGTTTTCAACCTGGTGCTTTTAGGGTTTCTTTTCTGCCACTAATCTAAATATGACAGTTGTGATCTACAGTGTTTAGATCTAGAGGTTAGTGCACCAGAATGTCCAATCTGACAAACATCTGAGGGCCATTGGGGTGTGAATACTTTTAAAAACTGAACACAGGCTCGACGTCAGATTCCTGGTGTTACATTCTGCTGCGCTTTTCCGTTTTTCTTCTCCATCGACAGTACATGGCTCTGCCTCAGATCGCACTGGGCCGGTATGCATACGTGAAGGGCGTGGGCGTGGACGGGAGCGCTCTCTCCCTCTGCCAGAGGTACTTCAAGACGGGCGCCATCGACCCCGTCAACGACACGTTTGACATCGACCCCCATGTCGTCACAGGTGGGAGCAGTTTTCTCTTTTTGTAGACAGCGGTATTGAAAACAATAAAAGAAAAAGGCCTAGTCCAAGCTCAAAAAAATTCTTCAAAGACCGGTTCAAGACCAGGTCATTTAGATCCCCGACCGATTGCCTGATAACCTCTGGCCCCAGAAGCAGATTGCTAATCCTTATAGCTCTTCCTTTACAGAAATTACAACACATTTAGCAGGACAAGGTGTGTGGAAGCAACAAAACCTCATTCTCCATTTCTGCAACACCAAATCAATATTTGTGGAAATCTCTAGACACTCTGCAGCTCTGCCCTGCTTTTACCCAGCTTGTGTGCTCTTGGCGCAAACACGTGAACGCGGTTGTTTTCCACATATTTGCAACAAACCAGGTGTCTTCTTGGGAATGCCACTATTTGCACACATCTGCTGATTCTGCCGGACCCAGCTTTGGTGATTAAAATAGCAAGGCAAGTGGAAATAAAAGCGGCTGTGCGCTCGAAAGCTTTAGGGAAGTTCAGAAATTTCATGTTGGCTTCATGTGACGTGGAAAAAAACCTGACGCTTGTTTGGCTTTGAAATGGGACTTCCTCTTTCGGCTTTTTCGGTTCTTTCACGGCTATTTTCTGATGTCGTTTTCCAGATTGCATCGGCCTCGATCCGACCGCTGACAGCCCTGTGACGAGAAACGCCGACTACAAGAATTTCACCCTCCAGTTTTACAAGTTAGATGATGGGTTTTTTTTTCCTCCCCGCTCATCATTATAATTTCCCTCCGGAGCTCCAATTGTGCACTTCTTAGAAAATTTCAGCATTTCCATCCTTACAGATTTATGGAGTTTACGTTTTGGTTGTTTGTTTGTTTTTTGTCAGACTTTCATGTTTCAGATCATCAAACTGATGTTTCATGTCAAAGATAACCTTTGACATCTTTGTCATAAATCTTTGTCATAAATAAAAAATTATGTTTTTATTTATTTGGGAAAAATATTGATCCAGATATTTGACAAAGTCACTCCAGAACCTACATTTTCTTTCCTTTTTCTTGTCTGATAACCTTTGACGTTAGAGGCCAGGTTGGTTCGGATCGCATTTGTCTCTCAGTACGTAACAGAACCATTTGAAAACGGCCCTTTTCATTTGCCGAAGTCGATTTTGTGTGCTGACGAATGTGATTAAAACAGGAGAGACGTGCTTCTCCTCAGCTCTGCGCTCGTTTTCCCTTCAGGTTGATCAATGTCACGGTTGATTTCCAGCTGAAGGCCATCAACATTCAGACAATAATCAATAATGAAATCCCCGACTGCTACACCTTCGCCATCACGGTGAGCTTCGTTTTCAGTTATTTCTGTTCAGCTGCTTTAACCCTGAAATGATTCATTATTAAACATTTTCTTGTTTTGTCCTGCTTTATTTATTCATTAATTAATTTATTTCAATCTTATGCAGAAAAATCTCCAGAAAAGCAGCTGGAGAGAGAAAAGGCTTATAGTTTGTAAAGCCTCTTAGCAGCTGCCTGCTGGCTGATGAACTAAACCACACCGGCACTGTGTGGTTTAGGTCATCTACGGAAGAGGATTAGTGCCACAAAGCTTAGTTTCTTCTCAAAATTCTGAGAAAAGAAAGTCCAGAATAAGACTTTAATATCAGATTTCTGACTTTTAATTCAGGGTTACTCTAACCCTAGAATTAAAACAAAACTAACCTACAAGTATCTTTTCAGTAAGGTATTGACTAATTATTTAAGGCAATAATTCCTTAATATTGATTAAAAATTTTTAGCTCCACTTGTAGATTATTTCACTTATAACAAAACATTTTTTCCGACGTTGCAAGTAAAATATTACTTGTAAGTTAATTTTGTCTTATTACAAGTGTGCTAAGATATTTAGACCAGAAACTAGAACAGTAAAACACATTTTGTGTTTTCGCGATGTGTATTTACCAATGTTCCCCTGATAAAGATGTTTCAGTTGAAGCTCCCAAAAGCCTCGGCTGAACAAAGAGAAACGCGACGGGAAGGTTTGGTCCGGCCAGGAAGAGCTGCGACCTGCTAATGAGCGACGCGTTTCCTGTTAGACTCACCCGGCTCTCGCTGTGCTCTCAGATCGTCTTCGACAACAAAGCTCACAGCGGCGAAATCAAGATCCTCCTCCAGAACCAGGCCTCCATAAAGGAGTGTAAAGACACAAACGTGTCCGGACACGGTGAGTCACAGTTGAAACTTTTCCCAGAATTTCATAAAAGGGCTTTAATTCGACTCATTTCTCTCCTCCGCCGATCAGCGGAGAGCTACGCCAGAGAGTTCTTCGACGTGGTGGTGGCGATCGTCTGCCTGCTGTCGCTGCTGCTCTGCGGCCGCTCCATCCTCAGAGGAATCCTCCTTCAACGCGTAGGAAACAGACACAACTCTTCTATACTTTCCTTTATCCCTCCACTCAGCTCCTTCAGACTAGCCAGCAGGAATTAGCAAACACCTGGTGGAGCTGTGCATCTGCCGAGCTCATTATTGGAGCTGGTGCTCAGTGAAACGCCGGTAAAGATGTTGTTAAGCCACGTTGTGACGACTACCTGAAGGCGGAGTTTCAGAAAGAGCAGGAGCGTCTTAAAGAGACAGAGACCCAATTTCAAGGCATTAAATTACAGTGAAATTTCTTTTAAGTCAAACCTCATTTATGGAGCATTTTTCTAATAACTGACAGCAACATTGAGACTTGATTGTGCCATAAAATGCCACTATGTGCAGCAGGTAGATGAAGCTTTAGGTTGCTTGAAAAACGTGTAAATAGAAAGCTGCTCTTGTTGCTATCGCTTGAAGACGAACACAAACAGCTGCTGCTCAACTGTGTCACCAACATCTGCCTTCATGTGTCACTGGGATGTTTGGAGTCCTGACCGTTTTCCCTCTCCCTCAACAGGAATACGTTCAGTTTTTCAAGCACAAACTGGAGCGCACGGTCAGCTGGGGGGACAGGATGGAGTTCATCAACGGCTGGTACATCCTGCTCGTCATCAGCGACATGTTCACCATCGTCGGCAGCTTCATCAAGATCGGGATAGAGTCCAAGGTGGGTTCAGCGCGCCGTCAGGAACGCTCTGAAATATGATCTTTCTTCCTCTCCTGCCTTCATTGTTTCTTACTACTTCTTCTTCTTTTCCTTTCTTTATCTCTCTCGCTCTCTCTTTCTAAATTTTCCCTTCTAAATCTTTTTTTTAAATCTCTTTTTTTCTAAATCTTTCTTTGTGAAACCATTATTTTAAGTCTTTCTTTCTGAATATTTCTAAATATTCCTTTATTAGATCTTTCTGAATCCTTCTTTTTTAAAATATATTTAGAAATCTCTCTCTAATCTCATAAAATGGCTACAAAATGCTGAGAAATCCTGAATTTTGAGTCTGGATATTGTGAAGGAATCCTGGACGGATGGCTTTCCACCCGGCACGTGATGTGTAAAAACAATGGATAAAAAATTTTAAAAATCACATTTTACTACAGTAGAAATCCTTCCACACCGAACGACATCCGTACTCGTTTCCTGACTAACTGCGATGTGTCGCGTTGCAGACTCTGTCGTCGTACGACGTGTGCGGGATCCTGCTGGGAACGTCCACTCTGCTGGTGTGGGTGGGAGTCATCCGCTACTTCAGCTTCTTCCAGAAATACAACGTAACCACCGGACGTTTTCTTCTACAAGGACGGCATGTCGCATCTTTTCTGCGTGTCGGATGCTTATTAAGTTGTCATCTCTCTTCGCACAGATCCTGATTGTGACTCTAAGAGCTGCTTTTCCGAACGTCATCCGCTTCTGCTGCTGTGTGGCTGTGATTTATTTGGGATACTGCTTCTGTGGATGGATCGTCCTGG
The DNA here is from genome assembly GCA_903067055.1 of Poeciliopsis paucimaculata. Lineage (NCBI taxonomy): Eukaryota > Metazoa > Chordata > Actinopteri > Cyprinodontiformes > Poeciliidae > Poeciliopsis > Poeciliopsis paucimaculata. Next base: position 86,259 of record CAEGAD010083281.1, on the reverse strand, counting down.
GGCCCTACCACACCAAGGTACGCAGCTCACACTCTGCAGTCACAGATTTATTCTAGCAATATTTTCACGATGAATCTCAATTTGTCAACGCGTGGCGATTCGCTCGGAGTGTCGTTTGATGCGTTTGTACAGTATTTGTTGTATCGTTAATCATTTGTCGTAAAAAAATAACCCCAAGTCACACTTTTTCTCACTATGTGGCATCCTGAAGAAGCTTGTTTCAAATAGCAATGCTTTTCAAGAGCGGCTTTTATGTTTGCGGCGCTTGAATTCTGCACCTTGCGGATACCTAAAAAGTAAATAATACACAGTGGGGGGGATTTTAATAAACAATTTTTATCCTTATCGCAATAGGATATTGCGATATAATTAGGTCCGCATCGCCCTCTCGTTGTCGTGCCCTTCCGCTTTAGAGTTTCTGTTTTACGCTTCCAGTTTGTAAAATCTGCTGAAAGTCGCCGTTTACGGTGGATTGCGTGTGTGCAGTTTCGCTCCCTGTCCACGGTGTCAGAGTGCCTGTTCTCCCTCATCAACGGGGACGACATGTTTGTGACGTTTGCCGAGATGGAGCAGCAGAGCGGCACCCTGGTGTGGGTCTTCAGCCAGGTCTACCTCTACACCTTCATCTCCCTGTTCATCTACATGGTGCTGTCCCTCTTCATCGCCCTCATCACCGGAGCCTACGACACCATCATGGTACCTACGGCTTTCGTTTGAGTCACACCCACGCCTGCGAATAGAAATGTCGGGGTTTTCTTCCCACCTTCAGCCTCCTTTTCTTTCCCCGCAGGCCCAAACGAGGGAGCAGGTTCCGGAGACGGACCTGCACGCGTTCATCGCGCAGTGCACAGACACACCCAGCTCCGGCAAGTTCCGCGGGCCGGGCGGGTCGTCGTGCTCCTTCCTCTGCTGCTGCGAATGGTGAGGAGGACGACGAAATGGGTACACACACACACACACATAAAAAAGAGGAGTGAGTGACATCTGCATCAAGAAGCAAAAGGCTATTACATTTCTTTTTTTTTTTTTAATCTTCAAAGATCCACATTGCCTCTTCGCTGACAGCTGCTCTCCTTTCTCCAGACGCTCAGCAGGAGGCTGGCGGAGCAAACCGGCTGACCTTGGGCCGCTTTTGTCCTTTGGTGCCAGCGTTTCAGTTTTGGATTTAAATTTGTCCAATTACCCTGCCTCCGTTTTTGTACTGTATGAATAATCTGCTGCCTTTCGCTCAGTCTTTCAGGCCGTAGCTTGCCAGACCCGTAGTGCCAGGAAACAGAAATTCATTGTTTAAGACTGGAAATGGGCTTCATCAAGTGGAATCAGGGAAACTTTTTGCTTGGTTCCTTGACAAAAGCTGGTTTGCTTACTGGTGAGAAAAGAGCAAAGAGAAACACTATACACAGTGACACACGCAGAGGCATTCTTGTCTGTTACTCCTGGTTGCTTATTAGTTAGCTAACCAGGCTATATTTTGAATCAGGCAAAATGGTTGTGTTTATTTGGTTTTTTAATTAAAAACTATAACATTTTAAAAAATTTCCACTGTGAACAACCTCAGTGAGACATCGAGTATCAAAAGTGAGCAATTTTAGTATTCAATGACATGGAAGCTTTTATTTGAAGCTAATTTGCTCTCAGCATCAACCTTGGCCAACATTAACTAGCAGTTAGCATGTTAGCAACTTTGGAATGATTATTTTATTCTCTTTTTCTTGTACATTTTATGATACTTTGTTACTTTAAAGGGACAGAGAACATGTTACTGTCTTAACTCAGTTTAGGACAGATCTCTTTTTGGGTGAATGTTTGTGGAAGTTTTATATATTATTTTATGTTTATGAGTAAGAAGACCTGAACCTATTTGCACTTGATTTCGACCCTATCTTTTTTTTTTAAGTTATAGATTAACTACAAAAGGGAAATTGTATTGCAGCATTTTTAAAATGGGTCTTTATTATTCTGTAAAATATATAAATTTTTTTTATTTATTTATTTAAGCTAGTTTGCGATTTCATAGCGTTAACCTTTGCTAACGTTAGCTAGCATTTAAAAATGTGTTTTTAGTCTGTGATATTTTTCCATTCCTAGTTCTTACTCTCTTTTTGCTCATTTTGTTGCATTTTTATAAAAAAATGTTTACTCTTTAGTTTGTGTTCAAATCTGTATTTTTTCCATGTTGAGAGTTAGCGTAGGCAGTTTTGATTTTTCTGTTTGTTGTTTTACTGTTAACTTGAGAAAGCTGGTTATTTCATCCGTGTATGAAATGCACTCCTTTGTATGCCTTTAAAAACATTGTTTATGAAAACTTTTGAAAGTGTACTAATCATTCCAGGATTTTTTACTTGTTTCCTGTCTTTTGTGGTTTTTATTGCTTTTTTTGCACTTTAATTTAAATACATAAACTTTTTTTTTACAATCACAAAGCAATGATGTAGTTGATTTATGTGCACAGAAATTGTAAAGTCTTTACTTAATTTGACATTGGCGTATCATAGTTATGAACAACAGAGCGAAGCTTTGTAAATGTAATGCATCAGCCGGTCTGTGTTTAATTATAGGAAGGCGTCCTGATATCGCTGTGGTTTAATGTTGGCAGCCATTCCTCACTGTGCTTGTTAGCATGTACTTCTGCCTTTTTTGTTTTCACCTCAATTTCAGAAGAGACAATAGCAAAAAGGGGGAAGCATTTAGCATGGAGCGTTTTGCAGGGTCCTACTCAGTTTTCTGTACTGATGCTGTCTTAATGATGAGTGCACATTTCAGTTAAATAAACCAAAAAAAAGGATGTGGATTGCTGTTGTTTGCCTTTTATTTACCATTTCAATGACAATTCCACATATTTTTGAAAGAGTTGTTCTGGAGCTTTAGCCTCAATGTTAGGTGAGTTTCAGAGCTTAAAAGATGGAGAGGTTGTTCTCATATTGGTGGCACCATCACAGGTGTAGGCATCGGCTACTTAACAGGCTAAATGCGACACAACTTAGCTGTGGTGTTTATGCTAACGACTATTAGCATCAGGGGCGCAACTTTGTACTTTCTCAGGTGTATGCAGATATATTACAGATCATGTCATTAACACATGCACAAACCTCTGTCACATACAGATAATTTTTTACTATAGAAATAATTTTCATGCCATTGTTTTGCCCCCCGCTGCGAAAAAGTACTAAGCAGCAATACAAGCTAAAAACACTGTATTTTATCAATCCAGTCAATAGGAACATTTTCACAAATAAGGGCTGCACATCTATTTTCGTGTGGTAAAAAAAAAAAAATTAAAATTAAGTAGCAGTCTGGCAGAAGTGAAGTGCAACAAAAACGTATTCCCGTTTTGATCTCTTTAAACTCATGGCAGCCATATTGGATTGTGTGGAAGCATTAAACATAGTTCATAGATGGCTACGATCCTCTTCTTCTTCTCTGTACCGTTAACAGTAGCGGGAGCAGCTACCGTAACTGCTGTTGTTGCGCGCAACACGCTCACTCGCGCTTTCTAATCCCTGCCGAGCCGGTGGAAAAAGGGCAATGGAGTTTCCGGCTACCGTAATAACGATCTATAGGAAACTTTTGTTTTTCTCATTCATAAAATGCTAAAATAGGGGACGGCTTCAGTCGGGGGCAGGTCACCTAAAACGGGGATTGTCCCCGGAAATCTGGGACGTCTGGTCACCCTACTGTAGTCCACTTCTTAGTTTTATATCCTAATGCTCCTTGTGCTTTGTTAGTACAGTTAATCGCCACTAGAGGGCGGAAGCGTCCTCGTTCTCCTAACACAAGCAAACCAAACCCAGGAAATCAAAATGAGAGGCAATAAAGAAATGACAGGAAGCAGCGGGGTAAAAATAAAAAAGAAAAGAAAAGCAACCCACAGGCACTTTCCAAAGGAGGCCCGGTAAAAGATTAGCCACATTAAAAAAAAATAAATAATGCAGCAGAAAAGTGCTTGACCTTTCAGATCTACTGTGTAAATGAAAGTACAGGTCAGCTGCTTCAGCAGAAAAAGAAGAAAAATAATGCACCCAGGTATAGTTCAGACGGAACAGACATCCAGGCAGTCGCTCCATAATGTGCTGGATGGAATCGCAGTCCAATAAGCGCAGCCTGTTCATGCATTATTCAGCAGAGGAAGCTGATGAAGCAGCACTTACAGCGACAGGTGACAGGCTGACCTGATGACGTCAGCTTTCAAAGCTGGTTAACACCATCTTTAAATAATAATAATAATCACTATTATTATTATTATTTGTATTACTATTATTATTAATAATAAAATATTTCTCTTGCAGAAAAAAACTAGATTCGGAATGCGAGGTTTTCTGTAGGGTGGCGTTGGTAAAGTTACACAGTAAAACATTTATTTATCCTGCTACAGAGAAAAGAAAAAAAAAATCATTTTTCAGTCATGTTTTCTCCACGTCACTCGTACATTTATAAATGCCAGAGTCCCAGACTAAATACTTAATTCACAGATTAAGTGTTTAGTTCCAAGCTAAATGCTTAAATCTGAGTACAATATCTAGCTTCCAAGCTAAATATTTAGTCCCAAATGAAATATGCATTTGTCTAAATAAGATTTTAGTTAAAGATAATTATTCTTCCACCTAAACATTTAATTTTCGAACTAAATATTTAATTTGAGAGCTAGATGTATCGTTTATAAGCTAAATATTTAGCTTGTGAATGAAATATTCAGTCTTGTACTCTAATAGTGATTCATGTATGAATAACATGGTGAAAATATGACTTTGAAAAATGATTTATTTTTTTTCCCCCCTCTATGACAGCCTGAATAAACTCTACAATCGACGCCCTTTGGGTCAAACATATTCACATTAAGGTCTCCATTGTTGTCAGTGAGCATCGTTTGACCCACATGCTGCAGCAGGGAGTCCTAACCCGAGGGCATGATTAAAGTCCATTAATTAGACGTTTGTTGCCTTCTTTTGTTCACACGTTGCTTGTCAGGGAGTGTGGAAGCATCCTGCATGCTAATGACATGCGGTGTTGGCGCGTGGGATTCTTCAGGGAATCCACGCTGCAGCTGCACCGGCGTGTGCTAACCTGCGCCAGCCAGCTCGCTATTCGTACACACACACACACGCACACCGGATTTCTAATATAATGCTCGGCTTATTGGAGTGTGAACGGCTGCGTGTGCAGATGCCTCCTCGTGCTCTCGGAGGCCACTTGTGGTAATGATCCAGGGTGTCTGATGAGATGGGTGTGTCAGACCTGTGTGCAATGTGACTCTTCAGGCCGGAATCAATGTAACACAAGGAGCGCACCCCTGTATCTGGATCTGCTGCTGGTTAAATAACTAATGTGTTGAGCACAACTGGAGGCCAGGTTAGGGTTAAGGTTAGGGGGAGGGTTAGGGTTTCAGGGTTGACTGAGCACCAGGCCCCAGTTTTTGTTTAATTTTTCTTCTGTTTGTTTGTGTGTGTGAATGTGTCTATGTGTGTGTCGGAGTCCACCCCAGCTGGACTCTGAGCAATGTAGAAAAAACCCAAAAACAATGAGATAAATAACACGGGAACTGCACGCCGGGGTACAGTGCCCTGCCCCTTCCTGTCTCCACTGCTGCCATAACCACCGCCTGTGTTGCAAAAAAAACAAAAAAACGAGAAAAAAAAAAACACACCATCTTCCTCTCTTTGTTGCTCCTGGTTGCCTGTGCCAATATGTCCATCAGCCTCTAGCGAGCAGGCACTGAACGGCCTGGCTCACACCTTCTTCCCTCTCGGCTTCCATTTCTTGCACACACTGCTGCACGCAGGCACACAGAGGACATGCCTTTGACCTCTGCATGTTCTGAACAACAGGTTAGCTAGCTATATTTAGTGCCTTGTTAAAGTGAACATAAAAATGTACTTTTTGCAAATCATGTCAAACAATCTGAGCCACTGCTTATAGGAATCCTAACCTATCAGGATTCCTATAAGGAACTGAGTAGAGCCATTAGAGCACAATCAATTTATTATGTTGCCCTAAGTTGTTACAAAAATGTTATATACATCAAATATGACCTAAGAGAAATTTCACTTTGTAATTTATCTCCTTGAAATTGCGCCTCTGTCTCTTTAAGAAACTCCTCCTCTTTCTGAAACTCCGCCTTCAGGACCTCGTCACAACATCACTACCAGCGCTGCATTGAGAAGTGGCTGCTCCAATGAGCTCAGCAGACTCAGTTCGTCCAGGTGTTTGCTAATTGCTGTCGGCTAGTCTGAAGGAACCGAGTGGGGGGAGGGTTGCTTTGTGAGGCAGGAGCTTGGAAGCTGCAGCTCAGAAAAGGAGTTTGGGCCTCGAAGGCGGGGCTACGTCCACCCAGGCGTTTTGCGCAGCTGAATGGTTGCCATGGGAGATTAAAGGATTTCTCAAGCATGCGTGACAGAATGAAAGCAACATGTCAGGTCTGTTTTTGTTGGCGGAATAATGTTATGATGTGAAGCTCAAGAAAGAGTCAATTTTACATTACAGTAGACGGGAGATCTGAAATCTTTACATTTACTTTTTGAGAGTTAGAATACGTTTACATTTGAAACGGTGGTTTCTTAAAGATCGGTAATCGGTGGTCGGCTAGAACCTGAATAAAGACCAGAGAGCACAAGTCATCGGTAAATCGATAAATAAGGCTCAGCATCCTCAGGTTTTCTGGAGGTGAATTCCTCCAAAGTGCGAGCAAAGACATCTGAATCAGTGCGCTTCAGACAAAGCCTCCTCCGGCTGCATTTTACATATTCAGACAGATGAACATGCAGTTTTCCCTTTTTTTTCGCAGCTCGAACTCAAACAAGAAACACACAATCTAATCTTGCACTCTGCTTCACCGCTCAGGGGACTGAAAATGAAGAGTGGATGACAGGCATGACACGAAGAAAGAAAGAAAAAAAATCCCATCCAGAGCAGAGCAGCACACAAAAGCCTGGCTCATGTAGACAGGGGACGGCAGGCGGCTGCTGGGGGCTGAGCATGCAGACAGACAGACAGGCAGACAGACAGGCAGACAGGCAGACAGACAGACAGGCAGACAGGCGGCGTGCCCACCCAGACAGCCTCTGATGAAAAGCTACGTTCTGCAGAAACAAAAAGATTCAGCAGAGATGATTCAACACCATGTGCTGCTGCACTCTGACGGGGAGAGAACTAAAAAAATAAAAAAAAATCTGTGCACACTCTGCTGCCTTTGTGTCTGAAAGCTCACTGTAAAATATATATATATATATCTTAGCTGCACATGGTGGACATTTGCAAACAGATACACATCCTGTTTTAAGACATTAATATTGTTTAAAAAATAAATAAATAAATCAACAGGTTTGAGATGTATTCAGGGTGTTCTGCTGCGACAGTGGCACTGAAAGCGGACAATACAGCCAACTTGATGCATGCGGCGCAGCCCTGCTCCACCGTGCGAGTGTGTGTGTGCAGTGGGGCATGGAGAATGGAAGAAAAGAGTTTGAACAGTCCAGATAAAGGGCTCCAGGGGCCTGGAGGGGGAGGGGGGCACCAGACAACTGGGAAAAACTCGGACGAGAGAGTAGAATGACTCGCAAAGAGGTGACATCATCCTTGATTTGAATAACCCCCCCCCCCATCCAGACTGGAGGGGATTGGTTGCTTTCAGTGGAGAAAAAAGAGAGAGAGAGTTTCTTGTCTATTTGCTATTCACTCTTTCAATTTTGCCATTCTGTCTGGTGAATGCTCCATTCACGGACTCGTAGTAAAGACAAGTAAAGTAAAGACAATCTGCTGTAAATATGTACTATCCATTTTAGAGACAACTGGATTCACACGTACGGTGGCTTGCAAAAAGTATTCACCCCTGTTGAACTGTTCTGTTTCTCCAGCCTCAGTTCACGTTAAGTTTTGGAGGCACAAACTGGTTTTGTTTCTGTTGTTTTTCTTCTGACAAATGAAAATCTGAGAAGTGTGGCATGCATTTATAGTCGACCCTGCTGAGTCAGCGCATTGCTGCAAGTCTTGTCTTATTACAACTGCAGGCGTTTTATTAAGGTTTTATTACGCCATACCGCACCATAGTCACCCCACAGCATGACTCCGTCACCACCGTAATAATGTTGTCGTCACTGTTGGGAAGATGTACATGTCACATATTTATTTATTTTTTTCTATTTACTATTTACTAAACCCAGTTAAATTATTGGTTTGTTTATGTTTTGTCTTCCCTCTCACAATCAGCTTTCCTGTCTGGCCACTATACCATAAAACCCCCCAAGTCTTTTAATACAGATGTCTCTTTGAATAAACCAATCAAAAGATGGGGTCGTGATAACATGTTCAGCGTGAAAATATTATTATGATAATAAATTCCTAAGATGCTTATTAAAATAATGCTACGTTATTATGTTCTACACACATTCAAATTAATTTATATAGAACCTGCAGTCTCAGAATTTGGTATTTAACGAGAAACAAAACACATCACCGGCTACAACATGCCGGTGGCCAACATTTCCGAGCAGCACGCGAATGCACCAGCCTCTCCTCAGCCTGTTCCATCCCTCCGTTCACCGGCTCCAGCGTCGCGAGTGAGTGAGTGCGCAGCGAAGTGAAGCGAACCGTCACTCTCCTCCTTTCTTCCTTCGAGGGTGCGCGCATCACTTGTAGGAAAAACGGCGCTCGCGACTCACAAGTTCGTTGTCCGTTGGCTCGGTTCGACTTGACTTCGCCGCCCACCCCGGGTGCCCTCCGACTCTCACTCCAGCGTTTACCTTACAATTTCATCCCCGCTTTCCGACTCGAGAGGCGGCGGACTGGCTGCCACCGACTGGGCGTAGCTGGAGAGGATTTTGCTGGCTTGCAGTGACGCTAACCGGTAAGTCCCAGATTGTTTTAGCTTTAGCTAGCGCGCTAAAGTCGGTGACAGCAAATAAAAAAACAACAACGGTGGCTTAAAAATTTAACGTCCTGTCTGGTGACCGTTGAAGACGTCTGCGCCATGACCGTTTCTGTTACGTTTTGAAACAGACGTACAAAAGTATTTGAATTACAGTTGCCGTTTCTTTTTTGAACGGGTGTTTATGTTAGACGCGTAAAATAAAACGTGTGCGAGCTTCATTTCGGATGTCACGCCGCCTTTGTGTGGCGAGGCGCTCCGTTTCTGTGAATGTGACTCGAGTGGGGCGGTGGCAGCCGGGCTGCGTGGTCGCCAAACTGCCCAGCAGACCTGTTAGATACAAACCAGTACAACCAGTTAAATCGCTTTAACGTATTCCTTGTCCCTTGCGTAGAAAACATTTTCCCCCTCCTTTTGTGAGCATTTCGTCCGCCTTTTCACCCTAAACTTTTTTTTTGTGCCCCCTCTTTTCCCTCTTCTTGTCTCCCCTCCTCCATCCTTCATCGCGGATTCCCATTGTTCTGTGATGGGCAAAAGTAGTGTGAGAAGCGAGAGATGTTACAGCCGCCTCTAGGGGTGGGTGGGTGGGGGGGATTTCAAATTTTCCTCCTTTTTCTGTGTGTGAAAATGAACAGGCAGACAGCGTCTTAATTCTCTTTTTTTTTTCTTCATAGAACATTTTCCCCCCATCAGCATGTTAAGGCAACGACCTCTTCAGAAGCCGAAGGGGAAGAGTGGAGTGGAAATATCTCTAAATAGAGTAGGGCACAGCTGTGATATGATCAGAGGTGATTCATGTCAACCCCTCTAAAAGTGATCGGCCATTGTGGTTTAAGGCCTTCCTGACCCCCCACCCCTTTTTTGTTTTTTCTTTTTGGCAAGTGAGCAAGAATTTGTTGTATTCCAAAAGAACACAGCAAATAAGGGGCGTGAAAAGACAAACCGGCGCAATTCATAGGGATCATAGGGATTAAACAGTCAGTTATATACCAGAATGAAAACATTTTTGTCTTGATTGGTGGTCAGCAAACTGAATACCTAAGATTCAGTTTCTTTCTTTTATTCTAATCTTTGTGTGTGTGTAAATTTGATCATCATTTTCTGTCTATAAGTGCACCAACTAACAGCTTAAAATCAGATAAATTTTAGTAAGAATTTTGTAATTCTTTCATTTTTTTTCTTGAATTTAAAAAATCTTTATCAAAGAGGTTGGGCTACATTTTTTGTTTGTGTTTATAGACCTTGCTACGGATTCAAAAATGGTTTTCAGGACTGATCAAAAATGGGAACTCGGCGTCGGTCATAAAGGCTTGATTATTGCATCTCTTCTTTTTTGAGTTCCAGTTTTGATTGTATAAGATTCTCTACAATTTAACCTATCTGGATGATATTTATTTGATTACATATTTCTAAAACCAAAACAAAAAAAAGAATGTTTTTTTTTCTTCTTCTTCTCTATGATAAAATCCAGAGAATAAAACTTTCCATACCAGACAAAAAAAGCTAAGCCAGACCTCAAACCATGCTAGAAATTAGCCATTGGCCAAGAAAATCCTCACTGGTGCATCTCTGATTTATGTAGGAAAATTTGATTAGATTAGCTTAATTATTTTTGTAATTAGAAATAATTAATCTTTTTTTTCCAATCTTTTTTCCAAAAGATTGGAAAAAAATCCAATCTTATAGACTGACTCAAATTACCTTGAGTAGCCACTTACAGCCTAATTAAATCATGATTTTAAAATATAGATTAGGGAGGCGCCTTAATTTTGGGATCTCGTTGATATTTACATGTGAAGCCGAGCTTATCTACCAATCTTAAAGAGGCTTGACTGGTAGATTCGCAGTTAACATTAGTCACCTCACTGTTGCCAACTTTGCGATTTTTTTCATTATATATAGCAACATTAAAAAACAAAATCAGTATTAGCTAAAAAACCCCTACTAGAAGTACACTAATCAGGTGTTTGTGAAAATCAGTTTCAGGGACTTCTGGTTTTCTTTGAGGTCTGAACTGATAGTATAATAAAAAATTTTAAAAAAGTTTTTCAGGTACTTTGATAGAAGTAAAGAAGTGAATCAATCCAAGCAAGCCCAGGTGATTGAGTATGAAGGAAATTTGACTTTTTCTATGGTAGAACTGCTAGAAGAAAAGAGTCAATCCTCAAGTCTTCATGGTCAGCCCACAGCCGTGTTTTGTTCCCTTGCGGTAGTGCAGACAACAGCATAAATAGTCTGAAACCCCGTGGGCAAAGCCAGATTGGGTTGGCCGGTAATATGTGGTGATCCACCATGATGTTGATGTCATCCTGAATAAATGGCATCCCAGGGCAACGAAGATGAGCTTTTTTTTTTTTTTTTAAGAGCTGCCCATTCTGGGGCTTGGAGGCTCTCCAGCACTCCTAAGTCAGGGGTGAGCCAGACTGCACCCCCCCACCCTTCCCTTCACCCTCCTCACACCACCAACCACATCCCCACGCCACAGGATGGATGAACGAATGGCTGACTCACTCTGCTTCTGGGATGAGGCTGGACCGAGCTTGATGCAATCATTTGAAATTAAATTTAGCCGCCATTAAAAGGCGCACTGATTTGAAATGAAGTTATTTGGAAAAATATTACTTAGAGCATGTGGATTAAAGCCAGAGGCGTTCTGTTTGTAGGGAGGATTTATTGGAAATCAAACAAAAACAAATTAAGGTGACCAAGGAATCTGTGTGGGAAAGATATAAATGTTGGATTATAATTTTTCTGCTTCATGGTGAGGTTTAAAAAGGGGTTTGAAGTCACCAGTGAAATTGATTCTACATGAGTCTTCATTGTAAGCGGTGTGTTTATACCTTTATATATAAGAAAAGGGGGGCAAAAATTAAGCAATTGCTGAGGCGTTTGCAGAATCTCAATTTTCTTCCTCTCCGTTTTGGTATAACTTGTTGATAATTTGACCTGTAACATGTTTTCTCGAGGTTCCATTTCAGGGAGATTAGGTCTCCTGCTTTATAAACTACCATAAGTCCTTTGCTTTCAACACTAATTTTTCTTGGCTTGCGTTTTAGACTCATGCTTTTCTGTTCTGTCTGTGCTTTTCTTACTGAATATCAGTGGAAAAAGTTAAAAACTCTTAGCTTGTCAAAAAAAAAATCCAGAGTAATAAACTGATCATGCTGGGACATGAGCTTGAGCTTTATGATCTGACATTTAGCGTCGTCAGTGCATAAGGAATCCAACATGATTGGAAGCAGTTACTCTTTATGTCAAGTGATTAATCTCTGACTATTCGGATGAGACTCATCAGTCATCTGAGTATGCTAATTTTTACTCTCTTGTGTATTTAACTTGCTTTTCAGTGTTCTGTAAAGTGGTCCACTTATAAAATGGATTTATGTGATCTGATGTTTGGGCCGCTTTAAATGCTAATAGCTAATTTAGCCTCAAGCTGCCCTCTTGACCCCGAGCGTCGGCTCCGAGAGGAGCGATGATGGCTCCGTTAATAGACACATGTGTCGTCGTTCTTCTAGCCTAAGGGCTGGTGTTGGTGGGAGTGTGACTCACAATAAAATCCCCCGCCCCCAGCTCTGAACTCCGTTGTGACGGGCGAGTTTGTGCCTCTGGTCATCAAGCTTTTTTCAGCCTGAACCCAGGGTTCTTGCTCTCTCCTTGGCATCATTACAAATTACTGCAGCTCTCTTCTAATCCATTAAAACCACACAATAGTTTCTTGTTTTGAGATTATCTAAACACCAACAGAACAGTCTTTTTTTTTTTTTTTTTTTGTCAGAATTTCCCCCTGTTGTCCTGGCGATAGGCGCCTCAGGGAAACCCGCTCTGGGCGCCACACTACATTTGCAAAGTGACGATAAAGTGGAGATAAGCCCCGCTGTTGTCTGTGCTCTTGGTTCTGATAGCCGCGGTGGGTAGTATCGCAGTTGTCCACGCACGCAGTTGGCAACTGGTGGTGCAGTTTGGAGATTGGGTTTGGCAACAGCTGCAGTAATTTGCTGTGTTTGGACAATCTAAATTCCCCTGGTGGGAGCATAGATAATGAACACAGTTCACAGATCAGTTGCTAGGCTTCTGGACTGGATTTCTTTTTTTCTTTTTTTTTTTCCCCCCTTTTCTTCACAATGCGTTTGTGGGGCTTAGTCTTTTGTTGCTGGACAGTCTTGGAGATTGTGATTATTGAGTCACTTTTGGCTCCAACATAAAATTGAGCTCGTCCTTACTTTGTTACTGCCAACGTCAACCCTTCACACTATTGTAATAGAGATGACACATCGGTTCTTGTAATGTATTTTTAACTGTATTTTAATTGAGGTTTATTATTTTTACAACAGAGACCATGTTCTTTGATTTTGCTAGTAGCAAATCAAAGTTTCTCTTAATTTTTTCTGAACAATGTAGTTTCTTATCTTTATCTATCCCCAAGTATAGACACCAGTAGTGGACAAATTCCACCCAATGTAGCATCCAGAGTCTAAATGACTTGGCACCTGAAATATGTATTTAAACACATCAGATATGTTATGGAGTAGTAATAAAGTAACATTGTAATATTGATATTAATTTTGATTCACTAGTTTGTGTAGCTGTAGTTCCTCTGTGAGTAGAAATTGCCGTCCTTAGACAGAATACAGCTTTTATTGTATCCACGAAACAGTTTGGGACTTACAACCAAAACCTCAAGTTCTTGAAATGGAAAAGGAACCTGCCAAAGTCTAACTTTCTATCATAGCATTCTGAATGAGCAGCAAGCATGCCTCGCTGCAAAGTACATTTTCCTTTGAAGTAGGCAGGGCTGCTCGATATGACTGAAAAATGTATCACGATATTAGCATTTCATATGTCAATATTGATAATTATTGTGTAGCGTTTTTGTTCTACCTATCCAAATTACTCTCAAACTGGTGATGTGATCTTTATCCACAATTTCATCTTAATCTGTTGCACTCATGTTCTATTGTCACTTCGTTTCCTATAGTCTGCGAGTTTGACGAGCTAACCGGGTACCTAGCCCCATTTCTTCTCTACCATAGAAGCCACCTTACACCTGTTAGTCCTGCACAGTCACACTACTCATTCTGAACAGTTTGATGTGAACACAGTTTCATGCCAAACAGTTTCCTGTGCGAGTCTTTGAGCCAATGAATATGCGATTGTAAAAACTGACCTTTGTGCGGACGTGTCTGGCGAACTTCTGCTTTGAGTCAAGTGCGGAGTGAAGTATGGCCGTGATTGTTGGGGGCAACATGAAAATGCTGCTGCACATGTTAATCAACAGGTTCTTACAAGAGTGAGAGAGTAGTTGATATCACCAAACTTGCTAAGTTGGGCTGTGAGAGGTAAAGCTTAAAGCGATTAAAGCTTTTCCTTTTTCTATACCATGAGGTTCTGGATTGAACTTAAATGAAATGATCAACATTGATATTGTTGACGATGATATTGATTGCATGTTTGATCACTCAGTTCTACTCTTGTCAATTTTGCTTCCTGATTTCATTTTTACACACTTACTGAAAATGGCTAACTAGAAGTCATCTTCCTTCAGTAACGGCGTCCACATTTATGTATGCTGTTAGCCTGACCTAGTAGTGTTTGGACATGGTGAGGTTGTTTTGCATGCTGACCAGCTGTATTCACAAAGCATGGATCAGATCAACCGCCCAAGCTGTTTCACATCCTGTGAAAGATCAAATCCCATCTGGAACGTGTCTTGTTCCACTTCAAACAGAAGCATAATCCTCTTATGGACTCAGTTGTTCTTCTTCTTGTACCCCGCACGTGGGTGTCCGTATCGCCCTGCTCAATCTGGTAGGAACGCCGGAGACACCCGGGCGGGTTTTCGCCATCCCTTCCAGATGCTTCACTACTGCCCACCTCTTCCATCTCTGAATCCGCTCTGTCTGGTGTCATTGATCCAAGCCACCAGCTGGTCCTGGCCTGGGCTGATCTCATTTACCCCCAGAGAGGAGCTTGATTGTGGGCAGACAGCCCATTATGGAGATGATCCAGCAGCTCTTCAAGTTACAAATTAGCCTCGGTCACTCTGCTGGATCCTAAGTCTACCTTCTTATCTTGCTGGGTTTTTTTTCCATATCATCCCTTGTCTGTTTTTATCCACTCAACCTTCTTTTGTCCCCACCTAAAACCTTGTCATTACGGTCTCCTTTATCTCCCAAGGGACAGAACTAACAGCATCAGAGGAACCTGCCTTACTAATGCACTTCCTCTGTCTGTGTCTGTCCGTGTCCTGGCCATCTGTGGGTCTGCCTGCCTGGCCGCCTACTTTCTCCACTGCGATCAATATCCACAAAGTTGAGCTTTGCGCTGCCCTGCTGCTCATCGCTGCAGGCGGTGGAGTTCAGCCAGACTGTAGCACTTGAGTCTGGCCTGCTTTTTGTAGTCGTTTTCTGTCTCTATCCTCCATTGTTGTAGGAGGGATGATGGAGCGAGGCCTCCCCATGGTATTGTCTCCTTTCTGGGGCATACTGAGTCCTCTGTTACAGCTACATATACCTCCCTTGTTCTCTCTTCTTCCCCTTCCTCACTCTCTCCCTCTCTGTGTGTCACCGCACAGTTAGAGGATAGCCAAGGCCGACTGTACAAGATTAGCATCTCTCTTTGTCCAGGGTTAACGAGGTTTGTCGTGTGTTAATCTGCACATCGCCATGAGGTAGGAGGAGGTTCAGGCCACAATACGGGAGTGCAGAGTTTAAGTGTTCATGTGCGTTGGTTTTGACATTCATAAGAATTAGAGGGACAGGTAACCTTGGCGAGACGAATGACTCCTGCAATGTTTGGACTTTGGTGGTAGACTAATATTTATTTACAATTACTGTGAACAATTCAGTTTCATGAAACTATTATGTCTGAAGTTTCCAGTTGAGGATGTTGTAATGTCTTCGTGTTTGGCTACTGAGGATTAACAGCAGCTTCTCTGACCACATGTTGCAGTCATTTATTTTGCCAGCTGTGTTTCCTTTGCAAACGTGCGCAAAACTTTGTCAATATTCCACTAATATCGAAAAAACACAATTTTGCAGTTGCAATTCTTCTGATAAGTAAGAAAAACACATGAAAATAACACATGAATAAGTTTGTTCACCCATTAAGTTATTTAGAAAATCATGTTATTCATATTTTCTGGCAGTGATAGGATCTGGTTGTTGACCATATGACTCGTATGATGCAAAACAGGGTTTCTGTTGCAGCTTTGCGAAATAAACCTATTTCGATATAGCCGAGAAACCATCTGACCCTGACAACAAAAACTTTTGTCTTTTTGACATTGTTGTGTTTCCATTAAGCAAATTTATTTTCGGATTTCGAATTTGCGCAAACATGTGCTAAATGGAAATGAAGCACAATCTTGCATCTTCTCTGACATATGCTAGCAGCTAAGTGATGATGAGGGCGATGAGGATTTTCGTCTTTGTTCTGCCTTACTCTCTCACTCCATACCCTTTTGGTTGATGGAACCAGGAGCAATCAGGAGTTCAGGTGAGTACTAACCACCTCATCCCTAAATGGAAGTTGATTTATCTAAAAAATCTATACTTATCAATTCAAAATGACATGCATCATGGATTTGTTTGACAAAAAACTCCTGATTTTGGGATTCCCTGTGTGTCTGCGATTCTTTGAAGGTAAAGGGTTGATTGAAGATTCTTCTCTTGTTGTCCGAGTTTCAACGGAACTCCTCTCAAGCCTTAAAAAGAGTGAGTTTCTTTGTTGGGAATGCTAAGTGCACCTCACTGCAAAAGCAGTCAGTGTGTTGAAATGAAAAGTACAGAAAAATTGCAATTAGTTTTGGAAGCAAAAGTTTGAATTGACAATGTAGATTTTTTAAAACATTTTTCTATCACTTTGCTGCTTCCTCTTTCATGCTTTATTCCTCAGTCATGCCTCCGCCTCGATCCAGTGAGTGAGTGCCACTGGGAACAGTGGGGTTTGTTTGCCGGTTGTTTTTTGTGGAGGAAGTCTGAGCCAGGATCCTGACCTCACCTCTGGGAATGTTTTGGAAGTGTGTGAACTGTGATTACCGTCGAGTTAATGACATCTGCAGCTCCCAACTTCCAGCTGGATCTAGCTCAGCATTCAGCTCCCATCAACAGCAAGTCGTGCCGTTGGTTGTTGAAGCGAAATCAGAGGCAATGATGTACACTAAAACTGGAGCACATGTGTAGGGGAGAACAGTTCAAAGTTGTGTTAATTTTGAAAGGCTTTGCAGCACCAAGTTTGTTATCCAAACAGTGACTCATTACAAGAAAGCTTACATATGAGTTGAACTGTTCAAACATCTGAGGACCACTTTTTTTTTTGTTTTCATATTCTGTTAATAGAACGGTGACTGTTGCAGCTGTGGGTTTGTTGCTGGTGTTGTGCCAACTTTGGGCTTAGTCTAAATGAAATATTCAGCTGTGGGTCATTGCGGACTGTCATCTCAATCTTTCTACACTGTTCCCTTAGAAATATGAGCAAAGTATCTGATTCTAAACACCACCTTGTATTCCGTCTTCTTTTACTGAGATGTATCTTGTTGCATTTCTAAATAGATTCAGGAATGTGGCCTTATATATAATGCCCAAAGTAAACATGTTCATTTTCTATTAAAACGCTTTGCGTAGGAGTGCAGAAAAGGTCACGACTCAAACTTTTTTACAAACCCCACTCAGCAAGATGACTCACATTACGTTCTTAAGGGTGTTTTCACACCTGATAGTCAGGTAGACTCGGTTTGATTGGCAACCAAAGTTGCAGCATCTGTTACATTTTCAGCCGCTGCGGTTCCATTTCACTCCGCACTGTGTCAAACAAAACCAAATTATTAAAAAACCTGTTCATCTTCTTGACTGTGGTGGTGCTGCAAGTACTACTCAAGAAAATGACACAAAAACCTCAGAAGACGTGCACAACTTCCTTCTTCAAAAATTGTCAGATATTAATGGTTGAAGGATTTCTTGTTTGTCTTTGGCAAAAAACAACACAAGTCATTTCTCCTGCTAGCACTAGATTATCTCATTTGTTTGCCGCGATAGTCCACTTCCTGCTTTTGGAGTGGTCTCCGATCCACTTGCATCCACATCTATTCGGACCGCACCAGAGTTCACTTCAACTGAACCAAGACCTGGGTTTGCAATTTTGTTTTGCAACAGAGTTTGATTGCCTACTCACACCTAACCACACGAACCAGATATTCTGGAAAAACAAAATAAAGTTTGATTAAACAGGACTGGTGTGAATGCACCCTTAACTGCAAATGACATCATTTCACTTGTGCAATGGAATCGTGAAACTAATGCTAGGCTCATGGAAAAGTCGACTAATCTACTTGGTTTTAGAGTTTTTCTGACTAAAATGCAGAAGATTCGGGCAAAGCGATGACTGTTTGCATTGTTTCAGCAAAAATATCCATTTCAAAGCATCTGAATAAATGGAAGCAATGAGTCCAACTAGCCCTGAATGGGCTGCAGACGTGACTGAGACAACTGTTGTAATATGGAGTAGGCTGAATAGACAATCTGAGGCTCTATTCCAGCAAGTGACATCTTAAATGTGGCATTCTCCTCTTTGTCGAATGCAGCGAGGAGGACTGATGCTTGGGTACATTCCACCTTCTTTGGTCATTTCTGGTCACAGTAAGCAGGAAAAATGGCATCAGCTCCAAAACACTTTGTTTTTAGCCCGCTTACTGATGCCAGACGGTTTTGTAAGCAAGACAGCAGCAAATTATTTAAGCAGAGTGGCATTGGTTGAACAGACAAATTTGTGCCCACGGAGACGCCATCAAGTAAAGTCTAACAGACATTAAAAGGGCTATAAAATAGTGCTATTTTATAGCACAATCAAGTAACCCTTACCTTCAGTTGGTAGAGAAAATGCTGTAAGTATCAAATATAAAATTTCACTTTGTGATTTAATGCCTTGAAAATGGGCCTCTGTCTCTTTAAGAAAGTCCTGTTCTTTCCATCACTCTTCCTTTAGGAAGTCATCACAACATGGCTCCTCTAACCCCAGATGATGCTCATTTCCACGAGGTGTTTGCTAATTGCTGTTGGCTAGTCTAATTACAAAATGTTTTGAAAGACAGCAGTTTTTTTTTTTTGGCACACTTCTATTGGTTTATGCTTTTAAAAACTGTATACAGTTTTCTCATTTGACCAGATTTCCAATAGATTTTATTTCACAAATGATGCATTGTACCATCTTGAGTATGGACAGCAAGGAGTGTCCAAAGCAAACGGGTCAGATAAGTGCCGTCTGTGCTCCTTGTGGAGACAAAAATCTTGTCAATTACAAGGTCAAAGGTCAGCCCCGGCTTGTCAAAGACACCTTGGTAACAAACGGCTTCTACCTACAAACATCAAGCTATATTTCTGGTTTTCAATAAACTTCTGCAGTTTTTAATAATTCTGTCTTCTGTGGACTTGCATCATGCATACAAGCTCACTTTCTCCTCCTTTTGCATCTTTTCTGGAGTCTCCACTGGCCCCACCCCCAACACCATCAGCACTGCTTCCTTCCCCCACAATCACTCCCTTATTTAGAGTAGACCCCGGGGACAGAAGCAGGCTCAGTGAATGCATCTGTGTCTGTGTGCACACAGTTGTGTTTGAAAGCAGAATTATCTTCTTTCCCCCCCAACTGCAGTTCATACATCCTCATGGTCAGTTATTTGACTTTGAAGACTCTCTCCTGGGATGAAGAAATTTTTCTTTATTTTCCCAATGACTCATCTAATTAGATGCGAAGCCATTAAACAGATTTGATATTAAATGGAGTTTTAACTCAATTTGCATCAGACCAGTAGAAAATCTACATTCACATTGGCCTTTCAGCACTTCACTCATGCCAACCACTGGTGGTATTCAACATAAGCACACAGTACATTTTATACAATACAGAAAGTGGGTCAAAGTGATGGTTTGCTATTTAAATATGCTGATGATCTGATTATTCAGGAACTGCATCCTTTGTGTGTCTAGACTCAGAAAGGCAGAGGTCTCTCAGAAGACCTGGATGCCTCGCAGTTACTGACAGTTCTGGCCTTAACAATGTATTGCGGCAGAGATACTCGCCTAAGTGGGAGCATAAGTACACTTTGTTTATATCCCAGAGGGGGTATTAGGAGGGGATGATGCCTCGGAGGATGATGTCACCTTGCCGAGTTGGCGTGCCAATCATTAGCGTGTAGCGCCTGAGGCAGTGAAAGCATAACACAACAGTTGTGATGTAGCAGTGATGATTGAGGACACATAGACAATCATTGGCCCAGGGATGAAAAGATTTGCACATGGCCATATGTTGAAAAGATTGAGTCCTTGATCTTTTGCATCTTTCCTGATTTTGTGCCCTAACAACAGCTTTATTATTTGCATAGCTCAGTATTTGCGTGGGTTTTGTTTGCTCTCGGTTACTGGTTAGCTCACCATTGAGGCTTGCGGGGAATTTGGAGTAGGACGCTGCTTAGATTCTGGGAGCACATGACTTAAATAAAAGGATGCAAGTTGAATTATGTTTGGCTAACTTAACGAAAACCAGAATACAGAAATGAAAACTACATAATTATTAAGGGTGTCTGCACACCCTTAAAAAATTCACATACCTAAACTTAAGGCTTTAAAATGTCTTCAATTCATTTAAAAAAGTAATTTGGCCTAAAATACCTTGTGGCAGGACTACTCAATTTTGTATATTTTATATATAGTTTTTTCTCATGGGGCTTTTCTGCCAAGCAGACATTTGCCATGCATACAGGCATCTTCATTGTGTTCTTTGACTTGAGGCTAAGTAGCCACTAATATAACTTTCCTAGCTAGCTATTTTGCATAAGTTGTGAGTAAGTACAACTTTATCACCAGTTAACTGGACGATGTTTGATTTGACCTCAGGCTCACATTTGTTATCTGCACATAACGCACCGTGACACATGTATAGTGTGCAAAATTGTTTGGCATCCTGTGCAAAAATCTTGGCACCATGGGGTTAAGGTTGTAGACAACATCGCAAAATATGCTATTTTTCTCCTGTAAACCTCTGTTGTGACACAAATCTTAAATTTAATTCATAATGCTATAGAAAGCATTGAAGGGGATGCTAAGAGATGCTAATGGTTAGCTGGTTGCAGTATTCTCATATTGCATGCAAATCAATCCAGTCTTGCCAGTCACTCTCTGTACAGTGCTGAGCATACTTTGCTTTCTCATTTACAGTCTTTTCCAAACTCTGACTGATGGACTCTGACTTGCTGTCACTGAGCATTAACAGAGTTGGCTGCCTGTACCGCTCTCTGCAGAAACACTTCATTCTGAATCTGGGCTGACTTACTTTCCAGTCTATCACTGTAACTGTTCCTAAAAGTTTCAGAGATGCCAAAAAAAATGCTGATTTTTGTGAACAACTGTTTACCTGTTAGCTGACCTGAAATAATTTCTTTTAAACCCACTGGTAGTAACTCTTACTGTTTATGCTTTCATCAAGACTATTAATGTCTTAAACGCTGGGCAACATTACTAAATGTAAACATTATTAAATGAAACTTAATGTGGCTGAAAAAACCATCTGTTTTGAATCATAACACACTATGTCTTGGGTCGTTGACTGCACTCTGTCCCAAATGGTTTGACAGTGCCAGTTTGTGTTTTATCTCCTGGGCTATAAAGTGTTTTTCCATACCAAATCAGGTTTTTTAGTATTTTATTTTATTTTTTATTTTTTGTATAATATCAAACTGTTAAACGTTTAAACAAATATTTTCATAATAATAAAACTGAAACACTTCAATCCCATTGTCTTCCTTTAGAATCAACCGCAGCACTGACAGTTCACGTTTCGGTGAACTAGAAAATTTGTTTAATTCGTGGTTGATTCAGTGAGGCTGCTGAGAGGAAATAAAAGCCGCGCCCCACACTCTGGTTCCTCTGTTGGCGTGAAAGACGGGTCAGAAATATGGAAGTTCCCTCCAAAATCATCCCCACAACAGATAACTAGAAAGGAATTACAGTTTGGACATTTTTACTGAAATGTTTTAGTATTGCTGGTGGCAAACATAAAGTGAACTTTTGGATGAAATTGCTCGAAAACATCAGGTGTTGTCTGCACGTTTGCAGTTAATAGTCAGCCCACTGCTGCTTTCTTGCTATAGTTAGACATTTCAGACAAAAAAAAAAAAACTTATATTGGCCAAAATATGAAGTGATGGATTAGGCTTTTTCAAGATCGATAATCGGCAATCGGCCAGAATACTTCAATTGGTGCACCCGTACTGCTAATGGTTGTAATTAGGGATAAAATGCTGAAATTATTTCAGCTTGGACTTCTGCTTGAATTAGGAAAATGCCATAATTAGAGCAATGGTTGAACCTAAAATCTAATCTTATAGCTGAAAGATGTCAAACCACAATTTAATAAGAGTTTGAGAATCGTAACACGTCAGCTCAGTAGACATCACCCCAAAACTGAACTTTGGGAAATTTACTTTGGCAGGAGCCTAAACAGTAGCTCTTCCGTCTCATCGACTCTCTGAAGTGTATTAATATTGAATGTTCTGCCTTCATTTTTTATGGAGGGGAAAAAATGCAGAAATGTTCATTCTTGCCTGGTTTTACTGCCCATTTCTGACTGATTATCCTGATGATGTGGAGCCGAGGAGAAGTGCAATCTCACAGCTGTCTGGATACTTGCAAGGGAACCAGAAATGTTCTTCTGGCCATGGATATATGCACTGAGAATTTATTACACACACATACACACACAGCGAGTGTTTGGGACTTTGCAGAGGAGTAGAGTAATGAATAGTGAGGCCACATGCTTTCTCCTGCTGTGGGAAGATGGGGAGCTGAGCAGTTTTAAAGAGAGAGGAGGGAATGGTTTTATTTCCTGGTTGAGTTGGGTCATTGCGTTGATGGCTATAGTGGAGTAAAACAGTGAAGTGCTAATGTTAACAGCAGACATCTCTGTACTAACTAAAGCTTATGTACTTTTTATACTAGGATTGTTGACGTTTAAGCCTTTACAGAAAAGTTTAACGTTAATATTACATAATGCAGATAATCACGTTACCTATTTTGACTTAAAAGTCTCAGTTGTGGAAGGTTGCTTAGTTCAAAGCAGAAAAAGTGCGTGACATGGTCTTGTACTGCAGTCAACAATGCAACAGATATTGATAATATCGCTATCAAGTCGATATCAGTTTCATATTGATGCGTTTAGTTTCATATTCCTTCTTGAAATTTATTACATTTTTGTGTTGCAGTTTCTCAATTAAAAATTATGTTTTGATTTGCTCTCATTTTATATATTTTTTTGCTTATTTAGAAAAAAATAGACATATTTTTGTTCTACTTTCTCTGTTCATCATGTTATGTTTCTCATCAACTTTTTCATAATTCTCTTCTGGATTATAGCAAAATATTTCAGAGGAAAAAAACATAAAAACTTTACTAACATGCAGACACTTGACATAACAAACAATAGAAAAGTATCGGTATTAGTATCGATAACAGCATCAGCGATATTTGTCTTGTATTTACTAATCGGGTTATCGCAAACCTCTCGTTTGAATTCTGTTCTTGGTTTCCTTTACTACATGTCTTTCCCCTCTTTGTCCACTTCCTGTCAGAGTTATGTCAAATAGAGGCCACACAAGTGCCAAAGACATTCTTTCAAAAAATGAAACCACAAAAATAAAAAGCCAGTGATGGTCATTTGGATAAAACCGAGATAGTGGGTGGCCTACTCATTACAACCATGAATTATCCTTCCACTGAAGCACAACCAGTTTGCAGCTAACATTTCTAAATTATGCTTGAAACAAAATGACTTCTTTTAAACCTTCCTGAATATGAAAAAACTGGAAAACTTGAGATGTTTGTTTTGAGACAGTAAAACATTTTCTAGAACACTTTTTGAAAACATGCAATTTTATATTTAGTTAATCTGAAGAATTTGGATAAAATCCCAGCACTATTTTCTATCTACGTTTTAGAACTCTTTGAAACAAGAGGAAGAGGAAAAGTCAGCACACAACTTCTTCTAACTCCAAAGTGGGAAGTTTGTTAGCATGAGTCACTCTTAGCAGCTACCAGTCAGTGTTTTGGTTGCAGCCTGTTGCGCTAGCTATGTGGGTTTTGGGATACATGGACCCTTTTTTTTTTTTTTTTTTTCTTCCCCTTCTCGTTTTCGTTCTTTCCCCCTCTGGCCCTGCTCAGCTGCTCCAGCCATCTGCGCCGTGGCAAACAGAGAACAGAGAGATCGAAGCAAAGCTGAGGCAGTGGGGGTGAAGGGGGTTGAAGGAAACAGAGGAGGTGGTGGGGGGGACACAGTTAGGAGAAAGGGAGGATCAGTTAAGGATGAAGGAGGGTCTTCTTAAATGTATACGATTTGGTCTGGAGGATGAGCAGAGAATGACTAAAGAGGGACAAAAACACGACGAAGTGTGTGCCGGGGGAGTGTTTCCAAGAAGCCGGCGGAATAAAGATGATGTCTGTCCTCGTCTCCAAATAGAAGTGTGAGTCTGTGCGCAAGTTCAGGACAGTGGAAACTAGGAGGAATCGCGATGTCTGGATTTTAAAGTGGGACCAGGCAGCCAGCAGTGAGCTCATTTTATGCCTTGTTTTTTCCTCATCTCGTCAGTTCTCCGTCCATTCCCACCTTCCCGGTTCTGTTCCCAGGCTCCACAGGCCAAGCGTCTTCCTCTTCGCTGGCCTCAGGATTGCCTGAGTGTTTGTCTCGCTGCTTAACTTCCTGCACAGCCGGCTGCTAAAGCTGTTTGTAAACTTCGACAGGCCAGCTTCCTGTTACCCCTCACTCTCCCCTGGCTATGTGCTGTACTTGAAGCAGCTGGGCCATTTCTGATGTCTCAGAGCATACAGTGTTTGATTTGCATGTGTTGTATGTTCTTTTTGTTAATTCTTCTTTTCCTGCAAACTTTTATATCAAGATATAGCACATCCTGTAAAGTCTTAAATGTATATTCATGTATCTAAAGTTAAGGTCTTAAAATGTTTTAAATTCATTTTATAAAAGTTTGCCTTGAATACGTTAATTACAAGTCTTAAATTTTGTCCTGACAGGACTATTTAATTTCATCTGCTGTATGAATGGTTTTCCCTCCTGGATTTTTCTACCAGGTAAAAGTTTGAGTCACACTCAGACATCTTCATTTTTCTGTGACTCGAGACGGTTTAGGCTACTATTAACTCACTGCTAATATACCCTTGCTACCTAGCTAGCATTTATGCTTCTAAAGACGTAAATGTGCAGATGTATCACCAGTTGGCTGGATGAGGCTCGCACATTTCTGTGGAGATAGAGGTGTTGAATTCCATTCATAATGGTCTTTAAAAGTCTTAAACTTGAGTTGGTTGTAAATACACATGTACTGCCTTTTATAAAAATGTTCGTAGCCTTTTTTGTTCATTTTATTGCACTACAATTAAAAACCTTATTTTAGTTTTCTTAAAATTTTACAAAACAGATCAACATCAGTAGCATATTATTGTGTTGTCAAAAGACAGAGGCATTTTGTCTGCAAAATGTTTTCTGGATTAAAAAATCAGAAAATTGTGATGCACACTTGAATTTAGTCAATACTTTACTTCTTGGGCTTCTGTGCTCTTTCACTAAGCACCTTTCAAATTTTATTTTGAGTTAGAAAAAAATTAGAACTGAACGATTCTCCCCCTACTTTATAATTGTTTCCAACATAAAACACATTACAGTTTACATGTAAACATGTTGACAAGGCGCGAATAGAAAACGAAGAACACAACCAGTGAGTGCTACTTTTGCCAACTGTGTCGCTGAGCTTTTTAAGCAGCACACTGGGGGGTTGTTCAGCACTGCAGTCCAGTTGGCATCGAGATCAATGTAGACAATTTGTAGAATAGGCTCGTTCTGTTCTGCAGCAGACTTGTTGCCCTTCTTGTTGTTCCCTCTTTGCTCCATAAACCTATTGATCTGACAGGTTTACACCAATTAAATGTAGCCTTTAAGTTTCACCGATCAGCTAAAAAGCCTTGTTTCTCTTGCCGATTTGTCCTATATACAGTCAAAATCTTACAAAAAAGCATTTTAAAATACTAATTTTTTTTTTTTTTTTGTTTGCTTGTTTGTTTGGATATGTTAGTTAACTAATTAGGCTTGTAATTTACATAACACTGCACACCCAGTTGATATATATGTACAATATGATACATTTATGTGTGTGTGGTGGTTAAAATGGCACCACCTGCCTTATCTAATTCCTGAAGCTGCAAACATTCCTTCAAATCCTGATAGTGAAGCCAGACGTGTCTCATGCCTGGTCTTGTTGTTGTCTAACTCTGCTCTAAATATTCTATATTCTTGCTCCAGATTAGTCCCCGCACTCTTCAGAAAGTCTCCTGAGCTGCTGTCGTCCTCTGAGATTCAAGTCAATCGGTCTTGCCACCATCATTCGAAGGGGAGATGAAGCCGGATGGGGTTGCCACGGCAGCACTGGAGCCAATGGAAACATTGGACTCAGATACAGCAAATGAGCCGGCGCCGGCCGCAGAGCCGGAGCCCAACCTCGTAGAAATCCCAGCTGGGGAGATGCTGCAGCATCCAGCTGGAGATGCGAGTGAAGCGAAGCCAACGGCAGATCAGGGTAAGGAAACCCCCGCTGCCAAGACGGTCGCCAAGGCCTCCGGCGACGCTAAAGCCAAAACTACCAACAAGGCCACTCCCAAGACAAAACTCAGCGCCACGAGCTCACCCAAGACTCCGTCCGGCCCACGTTCCAACGTGTCCCGTCTGTCGAACGGTATGTCGAAGCCTCAGGCGAATGGCGTCGTTAAGAAGACGACACCTGCTGCAGATAAAAAGAGTACCCTGACCTCTACTGTCACCAAAAAACCAACTGGGGCAGCAGCAACACCAATTTCCAAGACCACGACTAAAGTTGGGGAGAAAAGGGCTCCAGGGACCCTCCCTGCTACCAACAGTACAAAGTCAACAACTGGAGCACCAGCAGCCAAAAAGACAACATCCAGCACTGCTAATGGGGTAAAATCCACTGCTGCTGCTGCTGCTGCAAAAAAGCCACCAGGTTGGTTGTGTTTCTATACTGATTCCAACTTGTGGGGTGTTTTGTTTGTTTTTTAGTTGCAGTGCCTTCCAAAGGTACATACATTACAACCAAACACTTTAACGTTTTTATTAGGATTTTGTATGAAGATGCACAGATTTGCATAGTGGAAGGATTTCCTGTGAGACTTCTTTTTTTCCAAACATATCTGTAACATAAATTGATACATTTTAAGGGCTAAACTTTAGGAGGAACAACAGAATCCTTCAATTAACCACCTTACAATCACTCAAATGCATCATACGTTAACATTAGAGTCGTTTTCACAGACTTGGAACTAAAACTCTGTTCAACTCAACCTTCCTTGGCTACCTTGCTTTCACCCTTCTTTCTCCCTCTTCTTTAACTATCTCATTTTACTTCACTCCTGAGACCAGCGCAGCGCACAGTAACCAACTTCAGACAGCAAGTTGCTGACTGGGTTGGTTTTCAAAATGAAATTGATTTTAACATTTCATGATATTTAAATTTATCTTGAACTCTGACTATGGTTAGTGTAAGTGTGCAAATATAGGCTATGTTTGTATCTATGTCTAATGATAAATACCTCATCCACTTTATAGCTATGTGCTACTTTGCAACATGAGTTGATATGAAAATTTTAAAGGGAATGATTTCTTTTGCAAGGCTCTGTAAGTATAATCACACAATTTTCCGCACTATTTAAGCAACCGTTGTTTAGTGATATGCAATAATACAATACCTACGCACTACATGGATTTTTATGCACATTACACATGTCAAATTGACTGTTGCTGAACAATAAAGGCTTTGCCCAGATTGCTTTAACACAGTCTATAAAAGAAACATCTGCCTGACCTAAATCTGTGACTTAAGCAACTATTTAAGTCTGCATTGTTGAATGATGTCCTTCCAACATTAATTTCTCATCCCTGTCTCATCCAGCTTCCAAACCCGCCTTTGCAGCTCTAACCAAGACTAGCTCCGTTGCCTCGTCCAAGACGGATAAACCCCCGGTTTCCAAAGCAACCAGGTAAAAATGATTCAAACACTATTCAGGAAAATTTACTTTTTCTTTTACAAATCAATAAGTCCACCCCTCTGATAGAAATAATCCAAATTCATTGGCTGAGAGACTGACAATTATTACAGTAAACAGCAGTTAGTTGAAAAGGCTTGAATTTGGCTGCTGGTTCAAAGAGGATTCTGTTAAAGAAAGAACTCCCTGGAGGAACGAAGGACAATGATCCCCCACATAGAAGCCAGGCATAAGTAGGCCAGTAGGCAGTCAGTGTTGGAACAAGCCTGAGAGGAATGCCTTGCAGGGTTTCATCAGAGCGAGCATTATTCAGCTTTATTAATAAAACAAGTTTTTGGAGGGAGGAGTTAAAAACGGGATGGGGAACAACAGAATCCTCTCAGCGGAGCTGCTTCTTTAAACAACACTTGTTGTGAGTTCATGTGCGGCGGCGCGTTGTTTTCATGTGGCGATCAGACCAACACGTGCTCCTCACCTTAGTCACACTGTGTGCATGATGTTAGATCCTGAGGTGGCTCCATGGTACGTGAGGACATGAGGCTGAATGAAGTCTTTGTCCACATCTGAGTTATGATCAGATAGAGCCTTTGGGAGTCTGGTTGTTTTTCTTTTTTCCTCCTTGGTATGTTATTTTGTTGGTTTGTGTGTGTGTGTGTTGGCACATTGTTGAACTAGATACAGATTAAGAAAAAGAAAACAGAAAGTTGAAGAATTCCCCACAAATCACTCACGGTTTGAGATTTAAAAAAATAAAAATTATATTAAAATATGCTGTCAGCTTGTTTCAATGAAAAACTCGTAGAACCTCATGGAACAATATAGAAGCATTGTAATCATTCAAATTGCACTTTAGTATGGTGTGTTTACTGCTCAGAAAGAGAGTTGGAGTTTTCTAACTTTGTGTTCACAAAGTAATCGGTCAAGACCAATCTGGCTTCGGAAAGTTACATTTCTGAAGCCATTGTGCATTTCTACAAAAACGGACAAAAACTGTGAGCAAATAACATGTTGTCCACTATAATTATATTCACACCAGTAGCAATGTCCTCAGTGAGTTTAAAATGATTTCAGAAATACTCTAATACACACGTCGCTTTAACTCTTCAGCTGCTTTTCATGGCCATTACCCAAAGTGTAGTAAGATGGAAAAAGTTCCAATTACTCCATAAAACATTTTAGATGGATCCTCAGAGATCGAAGTAAATCTGCAGTTATAACAGAAATCATCCAGCATGATTTTTCAAATGCAGAATAAAGGTTATTGGTATAAAACATTGGAGTAGAAATACAGTAGCCTAGTGAAAATGTGGAAGTGTTTTTCTTTTTTTTTTATTATTTGTGTTATTGTTACACGCACCTCCTCTAACTCAGACTAAACAGTCTGTCACCGTGAGTGCGGTGTTTGAAATCCCTCCTCCCCCTCCTCTCTCGTCTCCTTGTGCCCTGTGTAGCAGCTGGATTGTGGAGATTACACTCAGATTACTGCTTTATACAATGGTTGATGTGCAAACATCTCATTAAACAGAATTATACAAGGTCCCGTTGGTAATCGCTTGTGTAGCGCAGAACCGTAGCTGAGCAGCACATACAAACTGTCCTGATGATTTCACTCCGTACGGTTGAAAAGGTTATTGTGTTCCTCCAGTATTTGTCCCAGTATCGTCTGCTCATTTGAAAACTAGGGTAGCTTAAATGCTAATTAGTAATGTTTGAGACTAATTCTAAAATCTGCTTTAAATGGCTGAAAATGGACCGGACTCGTTAATGTACTTCCCCACAAAGAGAAATCAAATAAATAAATGTAGAAAAATGATGCTATTTGCTACTCTGCTGATTACCTCATTAAACAAGCAAACCCAATGATAATGCAGATAAAACAACTTCATTTCATCAACAGCATCAGCTGTTCCAGAGGAATAACACTGACCCTTCTGAATTCTCCCAACCCAAGGGGAGTATTCAGTTGCTACTCACTTAAAAATAAGCACAGATTGTCTAAATATGCAAAGCAATCATAGTACGTATAGCCTCCACCATAAAGGAAAAACAACCTGGTGGCACACACACATGCACACTCATACTCTGTTTTTGTACACATATAAAGGTGATTCAAGTGATATAATTAGGTTCTTACCATGTTAAGTTCTGTAGAAGTTTGCTATTGATACTGATTCCACTCAGCCGTTACGTAAATGTGATTTCTTGGTTTTCTGCGTTTTTTTTTTTTGTTTGTTTTGTTTTCTAACTTTACAAAAACCTTAAAACCTTCACCCCCCACATTATCGTAACAGGGTATTTGTGAAGAATTTTCTGGAAAGAGGTTAATTTGATACCGCTTGGAATAAGGTTGTAACACAAATGTGGAAAAAGTGAAGCGCTGCGGATACTTTTCAGATGTGCTGTATATTTAGACCTAGAGGAGGATTTTCTTCCTGCTGACCTACATCCCAAAGAGAGCGACATAACTACTACTGATGGGCTCCTCAAACAGCCCTGTAGACCCTTGAAGGCACTCTTGGCGTGTCAGCTTTTGTATCCTGTCACAGGCTTTGACAGGGCCATAAATTTCAGCTTTAATTAGATTTTGTCCTTTTTTCCTAACTCACTTGGTTTTTAATGCGGCTGTTATCAGACAACTGAAGATGAACTCTGAGCTTCTGTTTGCTTAGTCTTCCTCTGAAAGTGCAGCTGATTTAATTGAATCCAAAGCAGGTTCTTGTTATCTAACAGATAAAAGTGCTCAGCTTAAACAGGTTCAATAAGTGGCAATCAATCTAATTCAAAACAACTCGCTAATGTTTCAGGTTTTTGTTTAATTTAATCGAGTTTACGCCTTAAATAGATTTTACTGGTTTGCATTTGAATAAGAGCTCAATTTTCGTACATGAAGCCTTTTGTGTCGATTACTTCTTCAATGCTTTCTGTCTGTTTTTGGTATTTATATTGAGCTGAAGGGATAAATCCTGCCTAGCTTACAGAGACAGCAGGGTTCTCATACAATAGGCTACAAAAGGACTCTCCCACTCTTTGGCACTGTTGACAGGATGTGTGGTGCACCTGCATTGGAGGAATAGAAGCCAATTACTATGCAGGGCATGAGTTCATCTGCCGGTGTAATACTCTGCATGATGGGAAGGCAAAGGTGGGGGAGGGAGGCAAACGGGCATGCTGGTTCTCTGGACATACGGCACATGGGCATTTTAGTCTGTCTTTAGATACATGGAAGAAAATTGAAATCAAAATGGTTGCATGAAAGGAAGAGAGCCGCAGAAGGGAGAAAGAATAAGGAAAATTAAAGATGCAAAGCAGTTTCGAGAGGAAGGGGAGGATAAAGCGGCTGTAGAGCAGAGGATACCAGGGCATTCAGACTTTAACGTGCAAACATCGCCGCCCATGTTCCTACATTAGTCATGCTCTTTTTCTCCACTGATGGTCCCTAAGGGATGATAAATTTTTATTGGAGTGGATTGAATGCCGCCCTCATGATTCAACAAATTAAGTTGATGTAATGCTCTGACATCGGTGAGTGCCCGGTAAGCAGCAGCAGGAAGGGCTTCTTGTTCAGCAGTCCACCGTCAAGCAGGTGCCATGTTGCACAGGCAGTAAATCTCCAGTCCTACCGTGGGCGCGGCCAGTAACTCTGCGACGCAGTCTCGCTCTGGGGCGATTATTTCAGGATGCGGCCGCAGAGCCAATTACTAAATGGATTAGGTCGGAATGAATTGGCACACTTCTGGCTGTGACACAAACAGTGTGCGTGTTTCACTTGAACCGCAGACATAATGGAAATATTTAGGACAGGAACCGCTAGAGAAGATATGCTTTCATATTTCTGTTTGAAATATAAACTTAACATTTACAAATTATGTACTTTAATGTACAGTTTTCCTTATTTACTTGTCAATTTAAAGTCAATGAAGCGATTCAGACCCCTTTTACTTTCACACCAGTAACTACAATCCGTTATAACCAACTTCCTCAGAAGTCACATGGTAAAAGAGCTTGGCACAGCTGAAAACCTACCAGCCTATAGGCGTCCACCTAAACTGACTGCGTGGGCAAGGAGAGAACTAATATTTGAAGCAGCCAAGAGGCCCGTGATGACTAGAGCAGCTGAGTCATGTACTCCATAAACCCGGCTCCCTTGGAAGGGTGGCAAGAAGAATGTCCCTGTCGAAAAAAAGTTAGAAGTCCCCGCCGCAGTTTGCCATGTAGGGGCCAATGCTAACCTGCGTCAAAAGGTGCTCTTTGATCTACACCCAAAATACCCTGTAGAGAAAAACTAACATGCGCCTAATTGCGAATGCACCATTTAGAGAAGCCAATCAGAGTTGATCTGAAGATGGATGGAGCTAAATACTGTGTAATCCTGGAAGAATACCAATTTAAGGTGACACTAAGCAGGTTCTCACCTGCAGGAGCGTCGCTGCAACCTAGCGACGCAGATCTCCGCGCGCTGCAACAGCGGAGTCCAGAAAAACAGTGAAATCTGACCAAAACGGTGTTGATCTTTGACTGTTTGTTTTCCATTATGGTTTAAAAGCCATGGACAGCCACTCCAAACTGTGAGTACACTGATTTTAAATGATCCAAAGTGAATGAGGAAGTGCTCTACTTGGGATTAACATTTGGTTCCAGATTTAATTTCGGCTAATTCCATAGTTGCTAACTGAAGTAAAACCAATTTTAACTCAGTTTATAATAATCCACAGATTTTTAATAACTGAAGTGGAAGTTACTCTCAGAAGAATAAAAACATACAGCATACATGTCTGCTCTATTCAGAGTTAAAATCAGTGAACATCGTGGCCTCCATTTTGTCCTTGCTTCCTTTTATTTAAAAATGTTTGCTTAAATTGGCAATGTGTTTGATTGCAAGCTGCGGAAAGTAGCACTGACATTCACTGACTGATTTTAAATGTTCTGTATGGAAACATAAACACTGTTTGAAATCTGTCTAGTGATTTCAAATTAGTAGAACGTGCACAAATTGATAGAAATATCTAACCAGAGAGAAAAGTTTAGCATTTTCTTAGTAGGTCAGTACCAGCAAACAGTAAAGCTATGTTTTTTAGGAGGTGTAAGAAAAAAGTGATTCTGTCCATTATCTTCCATTTTGTAATTATGCGTCCCTTTTTGTTTATTTCTCATAAAATTCAAGGGAAATACGTTAAAGTTTGATTCCACAATGTCACAAAGGTGAATAAGTTCAAGCGGTACAAAAACATCTACATTGCATTCTAATCATTTCTATTATATTCTTTGTAAAATTACTGAGAAACCATTGTTATTATAAATAAATAAAACCGAGAAACATTTACACATTAGTTTCATTTGAAGTCTAGTTCTACTGATATTAAGAAGTAGAACTTCAGGTAAAGTTTTATTCTATGATCCAATTTAAAGCCAAAATAAAGCTAAAGCCACTTTTATGGTACTAAACATTATTTAGACAGTTTAATTAATATATTGCCATTGTTATAGTTGTCTCTGCTGCAAAGAGATGCCATAAATCTTAGTTTTCATTTACATACTCATTTGCCTCGGTCTCATTTTGTGACAACACAGGATCCCCAGCAGGCAGCCAGGTTCAAAGTCAGCAGTACGTCTGCAGCTCTTTGAAAGCGCGCATGCAGACCTGCATTAAGCTAAAATGTCGTCAGCGATCCTGAGGCGAACAAGGCGAACTTTCAGTGTTCTGCTCTGTGCATCAGTGGGCCGGGAGCAACTAGCTGACTGAGTAATACAGGATTTTTCAGCTCCAGTGCCTTTCTGGGTGTTGTGTTCAAAATTAGCTTTAACCTCAATTTATGGTGCGTCTCTGCGGAAGGTCTGTGGTAAGATGGAAACAATGAAGACAGATTTTCCTCTGAGGTAAAAGCAGGTCCATAATTTAAACAAAACACTCTTGGGTGCTTGTCAGTCACTCACTTGACGGTGAACTTAATTATAGAGTGAAGCATCACTGTATTTGGGCTCTATGTAGCAATTGCGGTGAACTGCTTCTAATCTCAGATTACACAAGATGTCAGTCTGTGACGGTCTGCGGGCAATTCAGGAGTCATTAGGAAATAACTGATTGAAGGTGATGTAATGAGATTATAGGTTTACTGGAGCTGTATATGGTTGTCATTAATACATAAATATCTTTGTATGTTTTAGGGATCTCTACTATCACTCTTAGCTCTGACTACACATCCAAACCGACTTCTCTATAGGAAATGCTGACACAGGGAAGACGTTTTCCAAACAATGCTTATTGGAAAGTAAAATATTCAGGGAAACGGACATAACCTTTATTCAAGGTGTGGCTGCAGGAGCACATAACGGTCTCTTGCTCCAGTCTATCAGGCATTCACACCACACAGCCAGTTAGCCAGAAAGAGCAGCAAGAGTAAAAGGTGGAGGACTTGTGGTGTAAACAACAGATGGTAAAATCTGACCTGAAGATATCCCTGTGAAGATGAGGCTGTGTCCGTGACATTGAACCATTAGCTGGGTGTTTGTGTGATCGCTCACCTCCTCATCAGATAACCTGGTGCAAGGTTCAAAATACACAATCCCAGTGCTTTTAACTGAACTCTTGTCACTGTAATCTGCTGAGCTTTTTTGTCTGGCTTTCAGTTGTACAAACACTGGCAATAGTTAGATACATGTCAAAACTAATAAAAAACTTTAAAACAATGATGGTTAATGATTTTTTCCCTCCTGTATTATTGATAATAATTGGTAATTAAAAGCAAAATAGGACAAAAATATGGACTAAATGTCAACTTTTCTTGCATGATCCAAAGGAAAGAGTGTCCTTCTCTTGCCGTTTTCTCTCAGTGACCATGTTAAATCCAGAGCTTGTTATAGTCACCCTGCCTGTCTAGATAATCTGTATTCCCTTCATCGCACAGATTATTATGATTACTCTTCCTGAATATCCAATTAGAAGCCTTCATCTCTCATGATGCCGGTTTTTTATCTTCTTATTGTCCTCATTCTTCTAAGCTTGTAACTTAAAGATTTTTAAATTTTAGTGGCACAAATAAAAACAATCACTCAATTGAAGTTGAAATTTTAAAGTTTCTATTTTGTTAACTACCAGGTTCTTCAGTTCATTGTCTGTTCTGGGTTTTTAAATTTTAGCAACAAAGTTTTTTGTCCATTCTTTGAAAAATAACTGAAGCTGAATAAAGATCCTCTGTCTGGACTGTTCATGGAACAAAGAGGCTTTCATATTACTACTCAAAAAATACATTTTGATGAAAACCATTTAGCTCTGGTTGCATGTTTAAAAGCCATCCTATCCTACAGTGTCGAGTCTTCTGCAACCACTTACCGGTTCACGTCTTGAATTGCGTTCAGGGTGATGAACAGTGAATGAATCAAGCCTATGAGGAAAACATGACCATTTGCAGTATTGGGATTAACCCACATTTTACTCTAATTTTTATCGTTTAGGTCATTAATGCCCCCTTCACTCTGTCACTGACCTTTCTGATTTTGGTCAGTAAGAAATGACATTAGGGGACAGCAAAGTGAAATTGGGTGTACTGTTAAATCGAAACCAATTTCCTTAATTCTGGGAGATTGGCAATTGGAACCAATTTTATCCACCTGTCTTCCTTAAAAATCACTGTCTCCTTTTGCTCTGCCATGATGGAAGACTGACTATGTTCAGAGACTTTTCAGACAAAAAAATAATTTGTGTTGACCAAAGTTGGAATCGGCAAGTCAGGCTATTTAATGATTGGTAATAACCAGAAAACTTCAATCAGTGCACTTGTAAGTGAAAGTCAATCTTTGGGCCAAACTAAATGCTAGAAAAAGTAGTCCTTTTAATTTGGTATTCTGCACACACTTGAAAAGGTTATTTTTGTTCTCCTTTTAGTATTAAAAATTAACGTAGTCCCAGCCATCTTCTCCCTACCTTCCTCCTGTCGCCTGTTCTCTTTCTGCCTGCGCTAACTCACTTCTTTATTTAGAAACAGGCAGTAAGTGCAGTGTGGACCCAGGAGATGGCACACCACAGCCTTGTCAGGACTGCTAGATGTAGGTTACTTTGCTCAGAAGTGACATACAAGCCAGCTTCTAGGCCAGGGGGGCTGATGCATGGCGCCCCAAGAGTCATTCCCCTCATGGGGAGGGAGGGAGGAGTGCCGACTGAGCAGAAGAACAGAATTGCTGTGGGGTTAGGATGCGTCTCTGGGGTCTGTTGTGATTCATCTTCCATATAGCTTTTCTCTATCTCTCATGAGAGTGTGTAATGGGGCTCAAGAAGAGTCATCTGGGTCTTACTGGGCTCTGAATCAGTGCTTTAATGGCAGATTATCTTTAAATGGAGGCCTTCCTGATGTGCAGTTTCATTTTCCTTCAAATGATTTATCAAACTTTAGTAGCCTTTTTTCTATTTACTGAAAAACCATTTGCATAGGAGATGACTAATGGAAGTAAAAAGCAAGATAAAATTATTTTACTTTAAATCATTTTTATTGTATTGCTTGTATTATTGTATAGATTGACTTCAGTATAAAAAAAATTGTACTGGTGAATTACCAAGATAGTTGATACGAGGTCAAAGATATGGGAGGTTGTAGAACCAAACTGTTCACAGTACTTTAGACATTTACAGGAAGGACAGGGTTGTTCAACAGATTAGGATCTAAAAGGAAATGAAATCAGTGAAACAAAGTGAAAATAACTATGATTTTCATGCAGAGATGCTAAATGGTCTTCTTTGTGTTTCCTCAGGCCCACAGCAGCTTCATCTCGACCGGCTACTGGATCATCTCCATTAGCCAGCACACCCAAGAACTCCACAGCTACATCCAAACCTGCCACTCCTAAAACTGCCCCCACCTCTGCCAAGCCTGCTACTTCCAAATCAACCACCACTACCCCCTCTGGTGGCAAACCTCCTGCATCACAGTCGAGAAATGTAACCCCCGTGAAAAAAGGTCACAAAAACAAGTATTTTTGGTTATTTGGCACATTTGTAAACATTAAATGTATTAATTATTTTTGCTCTAACATAAAAGACTTAATACATAATATGTAATAAATAAATTCCAGAGTGTAGACTTTAACCATATAGTGTTGTATCAAGATGGAAAACCCAAGTATAACATCTTACTGTTCTGATCAAAATATTACTTTCACTATACTCATTGTGTAATTTCTTCCCGTGTTGTCTTTTCCAGATGTGACCAAACCATCCCCTCCAGCAGCCAAAAAATCTGCAGAATCCCCTCTCGCTCGCCCTCCTGCAAAGAAGCCTGTTAAACCTGAGGCCCCCAAGACAAAATCAGATGTTGCCTCCAAAAAGCCTCCCACAAATAAAGCTGTGGAAACAAAGACACCAAACCGCTCCAAGCCACAAGAGGGTAAGTCCACACCTTCCAAGGATGTCTCCAAGACCCCAAGCACTAAAACAGCTACAAATAAGGTCCCCAGTCCCAAGAAGACTGTGGGAAGCACCACTCCTACTCCTGTCAAACGTGGTCCTAAAGTTGCAACAATGATTGAGCGAGGAAAAGAAATTGCTGCAGTAGTTGCTGCTGCTGCCACCATCGCTACTGCAGCCTCTGTATTTGCAAACCCAGAGGAGTCTCAGCCTCCTGCAGAAGATGATTTGGAGTCATCTGAGCCCACTATTAAAGCAGAGGACGAGAAAAGACCAGAGCCTGTACGGGAACCATCTCCAGAGCCTGTGCGGAAACCAACACCAGAACCCGTTCAGCAACGGGCACCAACACCAGAACCCGTTCAGCAACGGGCACCAACACCAGAACCCGTTCAACAACGGTCACCAACACCAGAACCCATTCAGATGCGACAATCAACACCAGAGCCTGTGCGGGAACCAACACCAGAACCCGTTCAACAACGGTCACCAACACCAGAACCCATTCAGATGCGACAACCAACACCAGAGCCTGTGCGGGAACCAACACCAGAACCCGATCAACAACGGGAACCAACACCAGAACTTGTTCAGCAACGGGAACCAACACCAGAACCCATTCAGATGCGACAACCAACACCAGAACCTGTGCGGGAACCAACACCAGAAACTGTGCGGGAACCAACACTTGAACCTGTGCGGGAACCAACACCAGAACCTGTGTGGGAATCAACACCTGAACTTCAAGCGCAAACTCCTGAGCAAAGAAGTGAAGCAGCCACTGGTGTCCGGATGTCACCTGAGATGATCTCTTATAAATTTGAAGGCAACAGTTCAGTTCCCTCCTTAGGAACAACTGTCATGTCTCCCCCTTGTTCCCCGCCAGTCCCTGCCTCGCCTGTTAGAGAATCACAGAATGCCTCCTCTCTTTTGGACTTTGATGCTCCGTCTGATTCCTGGAACAGGAACCAGTTTCCTACTGGTCTGGCACCCCAGACGTTGCTTAATGTGATGACATTCCAAGCAGAGGAGGACAATGTAAAAGGATACAAAATTCAAGGGGCTCAAGATGATGATGAGGAGGAAGTAGATGAGGAAGCCCTATTTCTCTCTACCTCCACAGCTCCAGGGTCTCTTTCTGCTGTTGGACAACCTCACAATTTTGGTGCTTTTGCTTCAGGTGATTTTATTCACCAGGACCTTGTATCTTCTCATGAAAAGGAGGAGGAGGTGGAAAAGGCTGATGAGGAGATCAATGAGGATGACGATGATGAGGAGGAATATGAGGAAGAGAGAAGACCAGGCCACCAGCTTTCATCCTTGGTCACTGACATGAGTACCTCTCAACATTCGGATGAGTTCCAGGCACGGTCGTCAGCATTTGGAGGTTGGCATGGTGATGACCTGCTGTCTGGGATGGACTCCGAGGACATGAGCAGCTGCACCAGCAGCCGGCAGCAGGGGGTGTCCGACCTCAGCAGCACTCAGCACACCGCTATCTTAGAGGGCACTCAGAGCTCCGACGCCTTGATCGACTCCAGCCTCAGGGGCTCCGAAGGAGACGGTAATCTCATGGGGTCTCCCAATGTGGAAACTCTTGCCAATGAAGAAGAGGAGGATGAGGACGACGAGCGGGTGGACGATATGGACTTGAGCTCTGAGCAAGCCGAGGAGCATCACAAAGTATTCCAGGAGCACAAACAAGACGAGGAGGAGGACGAAGACGTGGAAATGCACAGCGAAGGCGTGACGGAGAGTGGCGGAAATGTCGATGATGACTTTAACGAGGAAGAGCACTTGGATAACTTGACCCACTCTGGTCTGTTGTCTAGTGCTGCCCCTGCATCCTCCTGGGGTCAGACTAACCCTTTCTCTGATACCTGGACTCAACCTGTGTCCCACCTTGCTGTGTCCTCCCCCAGCCCCATATCAGACCACGACGCAGCTGAATCCGAGACGCCAACCCAGTCTCCTGCTCAGGCGTGTGTTGACGGTAGCGCCCCGTCATTCCCCCTGCAGACAGAGCAGATTCCCCAGCACCATCATGATCTATTCACTGCTCCGACTGTAGGCATGTCCCAGGCTGACACTCTGACCGGGCCCCCCCCGCCCGCTCACAGCGGCAGCGAGACTAGCACTCCTGAGGATCTCCGTGACTACGACAGCAGCTCTGGAGTAGAGTCCCGCTCTGATAAACAGCAGACCCCGGTACCGGCGTCCCTTCAGCCCGACGTGGACCAGGATCTAGGCATTCACTTGGAGAAAGGTGATGGAGAGGAGGAAGAGGCCGAGACTCTTCCTGCCGATGAGGTCCTAGGAACAGGACCCCCAACAGCTCCTGCGTCAGTCCCTTCGTCCCCGTCTACCTCCGGTGATGAGGCCAGTGACACGGAGGGGGAGATACAGATTAATGATCCAGAGGCTCCAATGACAATGGATGAAAGGGCTGCAATGGAAAGCCCTCCTCCCACCGGTAGCTTGCCAGCTCTGGAGGAGGATGTGGGGGCAGGAGATCCAGCTATTGGAGAGGGCGAAGAGGACGGAGGTGGAGCTACTCCTCAGTCAGCCAATTCTGTGGCATCTTATGGCTTCGACTGCACAACGTCCAATTCCAATGCCCACTCAATGGCAGAAAGCTGCGGAAAGAGCCCTGGCATCTTCTCCCTTGAGAATGAGGAGCAGCTTCCAGAGGAGGCCAAGGACCCCTCCCTCATCAAGGAGCTGACCCTGCCTTCATCTGCTGCTGCGGCCCTGGCTGAGGACGTCCTTGGCAACACCGTGGACCTGATCCCTTTGGGTCACCAGGGAGACGACTTTCCCGGTCTGGATGAGCACCACCA
Source organism: Poeciliopsis paucimaculata (assembly GCA_903067055.1). Lineage (NCBI taxonomy): Eukaryota > Metazoa > Chordata > Actinopteri > Cyprinodontiformes > Poeciliidae > Poeciliopsis > Poeciliopsis paucimaculata. The sequence continues at coordinate 46,065 of CAEGAD010083281.1, read as the reverse complement.
CTTCCTGCTCGGAGGAAACACCGCAGATCATCGGGAGAAGGCGAATCCACTGGAGGGCAGCGATGACCTGGTGGACCAGGAATGTGGAGACTCCGACAACCTGACACCGTACTTCTCCACCATATGTGATAAGACTGATAGTTTTCTTGAAGGTAACGTATAAGACCCCCTATCATCCCTGGAATGCACCTTTTTCCTGCAACCCTACCCGTTTTCCCCCTATGTTATTTGTTCTTCTCTGGTTAGATGTCTTAGCAGAAAAAAAAGGAGACCAAGATTGTAGAAAACAATTTTTGAAAAATGATCGAAGGAGACGGAAAAAAATGACTGTAGCGATTTTTAAATGAAGCCTCCCTCTTTCTTACCGTTCCGGTCCATGTTTTGAGCGTATGGCTAAAACTCCTTAATGTACCATAGCTACTACCTTTTCTAGTGGAATGTTCTTTTTAAGTAACACTGCATATTCTGTTGCCCCTTGCAGGGTATTGACTGATTGGTCCGTTGTGACGGGGCCTGTAAACTGAGAAAAAGGAGTAAAAAAAACAGATGAAAAGATATGGACTCATTGTGTATTTATCCTACTGTTTTTACCGAACAAATGTCAATGATTTTTTTTTTTTTTTTTTGTATTTACTTGTTTTGTTTCTTTTTTGTTGTATGTTTTTTTTTTTTTGGATTTGTTTTTGTTAAACCTGGTCCTCCCTACCCTGTGTGCACACTTTGTGTTCTGCACTATAGCGACAGTCACATATTCCTTTTGAAAACTTTCTGTTCTTGTTCCAAGACTTTTAGCGATATTAATAATAAAGGTTAGGTATTAACACTGCTGGTTTTGCCTTTACAGTTGTAATGAGGTAGGTGTGGGAGGATTAGAGATAGGGCTGACCCAAATGCTTTGTTGTTTTGCCGCCATTACTGATGTCCAAATTTGGACTTAAATACGTGGATTCTATGTTTTCCTTCATGTACTATACCACTAAGGTTGAGATCACGCTATTTATACTTGCAAGTGTTGAATGTGAGTTGCTAATTCAAGCTTTCATAAGTGCATCCAGACAGTGGCGGTTCTTGGATGAATGGTACCCTTGGCGAGCCCCTTCCTCTTCATCGTAATCAGTTCCACCACCACAACTAATGCACTCTGGTGAGAGAGAAGATTCTCAGCATGAAAGGGTCTGAAATGTTGATGTAATCTGTACTATATCAACAGAATAATCGAGTTCAGGTTTGATCATTTTTATCTAGAGCTAATTATAGGAATTATAAGTTCTCTTAAAAACTGTGAAATGATCCTTACTTTAGTTCCAGATTGGTATTAATCAAATATCCATTTCTGTAATGACCCACTGCCTTGACATCGCACAAAGCAATAGAAAACTCTCTCTTGGAACATGTTTTTCTGATTGGTAGTGCTGCCCTGGGTGAAGAGCCACATCGCTCCATATCAAGTACCACCACTGACTCCAGATCATTTTCAATAAAGGTTTGAAGCCTCAAAAACTGTATTTGGGACAGCCCTAGTTAGATTGCAGTCGGTGGCGTTGTATACGTGTGCTTCAAGAGGTTCTATGCTTATTGTATTTGCATAGGTTGCAGTCACTTCCAGTATCTGCTTCAGGTTTTCTTCGGGCCTTTTGTTAGCTCATCATTTTGTGTCTTAACAGGACAACGAGTAGCGCATTATTTAATAAAACCCTGCATAACCCTACATGGCTACCACAGTTTAGCTTTATACTCGAGCGTTTTCATAGCAAGCTTTTGGTTTACTATTTCAACAGTATATTGCATGTTTAACTAACAAAAAAACACTCTGTAATACCTGAAGTTTGAAACAGTTCAACAGTAGACATGTTCAGAACTGAATGGTTCGACACTAGGTTATCTTTCAAAATTCCATTAAAACATCATTGCAAGGCATTTTGTTCCTGTTTCTTACTTTCCCAATGGGTCCAGCATGCCTGAACTTTGTGTCCTTGTGTTCCAGTGGCCGTGTGTGTTTGTAAAGTGGTGTTTGTGCAACAAGATTCCCTCCCTCTGGTATCCTCTGTTCTTCATCTGGGAATAACGGATAAACAGGAAGCGATGCAACATGATACAATGGTGTATCTGAAATGGAATTTTGGCCAAATCCAAGAGGTAATAAAGAGGAATCACAGTGGTTTATGTATCATGCATACAGGAAATAACTTCTTGTACTGTCACATTTAGGTCTACTTCAACGCCACTAGACGTTTACGTTTTATATTTGTTCAGTTTACTGTTAACATTCAATCAACTCCAGAGGTAAATATTGATCCATTTAGGGGCATCAGCTCTCGAAAACTGAAGAACGACACCGCTCTCGTTAAAAGGTTTGAGTTTAAATATGGTAGTAGCTCCTCCTGAGAAGTTGCTACCAGTTGGAGTGTTATTCCTATCCAGCACATCGGTAAGCAGGACCACATCCCCTGTGTTCAGGCCTGTGGAATATATTCAAGTGTTAAAGCATAAACATTTCCTCTGACCTGCCCGCTCTAGCTCATTAAGACGGTGAACCTTGTTCCAACTCTCCTGCAAACATCCTCTTGTTCTGAACGTAATGCACTAGTGATGGGAGCGCCTTTGCAGATGTATTCATATCCTTCTACTTTTAGGCATGTCACCTTACAACCTTCTAATGATATTTGGCTCGCGCCCGCTTCAATGCATCAGCTATAGATTTGACCTCAGACGGTAAATTAGGTGTATGGTTGACGCATGGAACTGGGAGGTTTGGGTTTTTCCTGTTTTGATCTGCTTTATCCCCTGTGTATGGTTTGTGGTATCTTTAAGGCAGGTACCTTTTATAAACCCCTACCTCTGTTCACATTTATACCTCTTCCCTCATGTCCAACTTCTCCTCGGCCCCCTTGTTCCACCACCACCTGTTTGTTCTGTTTGATGCATGCATCTCTGCCAGATGCTTCAAGTGATCCTCACTGTCTCACAGGAGACGCAAAGCCCTCTGAAGTGGATGAAGACTACAAGTGGCAAACACACACTCAGGAAGACAACCGCAACCAGAACCACTCTCCCGGTGACCCAGTAGCCAATGGCCACTACTTGGCGTTGGTGCCAGGTAACAGGAGACCCATCGATCCGGCACTAGCGGAGCATTTCTCCAGAATCACACCCCTTCCTTTAGCACCCAAATCCAGCGCTGAGAGCAGCTACATAATTGAAGAGCAGCTGAGGAGGATGGAGCAGCACCGTCAGGAGCAGGAGAGACAGAAGAGGCAGTGGCTGGAGGAGGAGCGGCTCAGGCTGGAGCAGCAGAAGCAGCTGGAGAAGCAGCGCCGAGAGCTGCTCCAGCTTCAGCTGCAGCAACAGCAGCAGGAGCACCGTCACCGCAGGCAGGTTCTGCAGTGGCAGCTGGAGTTGGAGCACCAGTACCGCATGCAGCAGAAGCAGATCCAGCAGCAGCAGCTGAGGAGGAGCCCGACTGGTGTGATGCTGTCCCCGTCGTCTGGCCTCTGCACCATCTACGAAGCCATGGAAACCAGCGATGAGGAGGACGAGGTCAGGGGGGAGCCGAACAGGAACGTTGTAATGGGACGGAGGAGGCCGCTGCCTTCCCAAGCCATCTCTCAGAGCTCCCAGAGGCCCCCGCGACAGGTGGCTCCACACGACCTGGAGTGGAACAGAAAGGTGGACATAGTCCAGCAGCTCATCAACCAGTCCCTGATGCTGGCCAGCGATGGAGGGTGCCCCCCGCTGCTGCTCCTACCCGTAGGGACCGGAGGAACCCTAAGCCCGCTGAAAAGCAGCATGTGGCCTAACCTTCCTCCACAGTTCAGCCCTCCTACGGCGACAGTGACCTCCGTCAGCAGCTACTCCCCTGACAGCCGGGGCAGATCCCCAGCTGGAGACTGGACCGTGGTGGAGGTGGAGACCCAGCACTGACTTTTTGTTTTCTAACTTCACAAAAAAATACTACCAAACATATCACTTTACTGTTTACCACAATACATCATCATTGGAAAAAATCTTTCTTAGTCTCATCTAAATTTGATTTCAGTGGGTAGTTTCATCACACAACCATTCAAATTTGAATTTCTGATGTTTTTGTACTGGTGTGATCCCTGTGACCCACACAGACATGCATTGTGTCCTTGTTCTGCATCGTGTTACCTTTACACGAACTTAATGGCACTCCGGTGTTTTACTGTGAAAGGCACTGTAACTACTTTAAAACATTTTTGTGTTGCAGTCTCCCGTATGTCGTTAGAATCTAAAACCAAACACAGTGCCTTACTAACGTACTCATACACCTTGAACTTTTTCAGAAAGGAAAAGTGACCAGAAGTAAGCCATGAGGAATCTCATGTTCAATTTGCCACAAGCCATGTTGACGACACAACCTATATGAAAGGAAGGAGGCGCTCTGGCCAGTTGAGAACAAACTTTCACTTTTTAAACCGCTTCATTCCTAATATAAAATCTTCCGCACGTCGTGTTATGATGTTGGGGAGGCTTCAGCAGGGGAACGGGAGCTTGTCAGTCTAAAAGGGAAGATGGTTTAAGATAAAGTGAGCGAATTCTCGTTGGAGGTGGCAAAAGACCAGTCGGTGTGGCAGCTACGTTGGGACAGTCGCTACCAACGCATATTCATATGTTAGAATGGCCCAGTCAAAGTTTAGAGCTGAGAATCTTCAGCTAGACTTGACAATTGCTCCACCTGAACGTCCACAAACTGATCTCACTGAGCTGCAGCGGTTAGTTACACTTCTCAGGTTTTTTTATTTATTTAACATTTTTCATTTTCTTTCTACTTCGTACGTAGGCACTAAGTATGAAGTACTGAGCGCTTCTTACTTGGTGAAGGAAGTAATTTGCCACTCAAATATATTCAATCGAAAACTTGTACAATGATGCAAAGTGGGAAAGTTCAAAGTGTGTGAATACCTTTGGAAGACTCTGTATTGGTCACCCTCAAGAATGAGGGATCAAGCTATGACAAGTTGCACTAAAGCCAAATGTTTATTTTGTCTTCCAACGTCCTTTTGCAGGTAAGTGGTTCCACCGTTAACAGATGAATATATTTGTGAACTTTTTTAAATTCTTAATTCCTAATAGTAGGATATCTAAAGGGGTGGAATGGATACTAGGTTTTCTTCCTTGTACCCACAGTGACTTCACTGGACAACCGGGTCCTTAAGAGACCCGTCAGTCATGGAAGAATGCCGGGGAAGGGAGCGAGCAGGAGAAAGGAGCTCCTTGTTCCTTGTTCTGCTCAGAGGAAAGACTTCAAGGGTGACGGACAAAAGGGTAAAGAGACGGCAGGGGGGCGAGGGAACATTCATCCCTCTCGCATTCCAGGATCGTAGCCTCATTTCCTGGGTCGGTCAGTATTCAAGACGTCTTGGAGGCAGCAGATGATGTCATGGTGGCAGAGAAAGGATGTTATGAAGCCGGTCCGGATGGACACCACGCTGGTTTGATGTTATCGACAGGAACTAAAACCAGGTTTACTTCCGTCACTTCATTCGTATTTGCTATATAAATATCCTCCTTTGATGTGTTTTATTGTGATTGGTGCAATTTATGAGAAACATGTTGATAGTTATACAAACACAGGCCAGTGAATCCAAGCATGTTGTGTTATTACTGAAAATGGATGAAAGCACCTGTTCTCTCTTTGTCTACCCAAGGCAGGTGATTTCAGTTAGAAATATCAGAAGTAGGAAAACACTGACACCTGCTGGTGGCATGTGTGAAGCACAACACCACAAGGTTACTTTACATCAAACTGATTTTATGTTAACAGCCTGTTGGTACGATGCACTTTTCATAAGATTAAAAAGCTATATAAATGATATCAAATGAATATTTGAAATATATAATTAAAAGCAAGGCTTAGTTTTCTAATCTATTTATACTCCAATTATTGTGCATGACAAATCAGATGGTGTAAGGAAGTATGCATTTCCATACTCTTGCATGCTGCTACATTTGATACTAGAAGTTTATTACCTATTTTACCACAACACTGCTATGTTGCATGCAAAATACACACCCGTGTTGTTCAGGAACAGCACAGTGCCTGAAGCTCCTTTCCACTGGTTTTGTCTATTAAACCTCTTGTATTGCTACTGTTAATATGAGATGTGACCGTTTACACGCTGCTGTTTCTGTGAGAGTTAGTCGTACTTTATGTAGTGAATAATTTGCACGGTGACGAGCTAAATACCGTATCGGCTGTCTCATTAAATGCATTTTCTCTCATTTGGGTTGTTCGCTGTGGTGCATTTGAGCGACCTGAACTTCCTGTCCATACTCAAACAAAAAAATAAAAGGATTGGCTTTGTTTTGTTCTGGATTTCAGGAGTTTCTCAATTCAGTCAGTAGAACGCTTTTCCTCTGACGTGTGGAGTTCCTAAAGGGTTACTTCTCACTCTTCTCATTTTAATTTGACCTGCTTATAAAAACCAAACATTTCCTTCCAATTCTTGGCAGTTGATTTCCAGTTTTACATGCTTTCCAAATATAAGCATTCATGGTTAGAACTACTGCTAACCATTATCAGTCTGGTTATCTAGTTCCTTCATGACTGTCTTTCAGTCATGGCAGTCCTCTTGGTCACCTTTGAAGGTTTATCGAGTTTTAACAGATTCCACCTCAGTTGTGCCTCCAGAGTTAGGATGGGCCTCTTGGCTGCGTCTTTGATTAACGGAGTATCTCCTAAGGGTATCGGTGTACAATGGGGGACAAAATGTATGCTACACTTTTCAAATTTGTATTAACATGGCTTGCTCACTCAAAGATAAACAACAGAAAGGTAAATCTGTGGGAGTAAAGTTTTTCCATTCATACTTTAATAAATGTAATGTTTAAAAATATCTTTACTAAATGTGTGAGCTTTTCCTTTGCCTTCCACATAAGTTAATCGAAAGCCATGTATTACTGTTCTTCACGGTTATGCTCCTGCTTTGTGTTGATCCTTGTCAACGTTCCAGATTGGAAAAAAAAAATACTTAAGCTTATGGTTGTAATGTCACAAAATGTGAAAAATGTGCTTAACTGTCTGTCTTAAAGCTGGTTTTCAACGACCACCTTCAGTCATCGCAGTGGTTCACAAACATTCAGTCTGTTTCATACTGAATAAATAACCGTGTGGACTTAGTGACACATAAACATGCTCTCCATGTTTATGTGTTGGCCCCAATTCCTCCTCTGACAGGATTCTGAGACTCAGAGGTCGTATCCACAATCTTGTCAGGTATCCTTGACATTTGTTCACATCCTTGACAGTGAACAAACTACTCTTCGTTCAACGTCCAAAGAATTGAACTTTTCGTCCTTTCAGTTCACAGAATAGTTTTCCAAAAGTCTTGGGGATCATCAGGATGTGTTCTGGAAAAATCGATGCAAACTTTCCTCTGCTAAACAAGCCATTTTTGCCAAATCTCTTAGGCATAACCTTTGGCCTTAACTGAGATCTGTCAGATCACAGATTCTAAATCTAACACAATTTCTACATATGGTGCATCACTGAAAGTTTTAAAATGTGCGTTGAGAAGGGCTTTAACGGCTAAACCGTTTCAAAAGAGCCAACGGAACCGATTCACAGTGGTTTCTGCGCAGCTCTCTGGTGTGATTTACTCATCAGTGTGACAATTATCATGGGTTTTGTCTTAATTTCCCCACATGGGAACAGAACATCGGGTCCTCCTCACCACTGCAGCGCCTCAAATGTAATTAACTACTCTTTGTTCACTTCACACACATCTCTAATTCCTGCTTTTCCGTCCCGCCGGTCAGCGCCGCAGAGAGGACCTGTGAGGCCTGCTTTTTAAGGTGCTGCGTCCTCTTTTAGAGGCGCGACTGAGACATGGAGACGGTCTGAAACCGTCTGTGTCTCTGAGCTGAATGTCTCCAGTGATGGAAGGAAAAGAAACAACCAAAAACGCTACAGCTTGGTGAAAGAAACTGTGAAATCTGGAGGTCTGATGCTCCCGTTCTGCTAAATGTTCAAGTACAAAGGAGAGAAAGATGCAGTTCAAAGCATCTTAAACTGCTTAAAGTGCAACATAAACTCCTCTATGTTGAGTTTATGCTCAACATAGAGGAACATAACTGGCATCTTTCTTTCTTACAAAGGAAAGAAAGATGCAGTTCAAAGCATCTTCCCAAACACTTTGATAAAATTAGCAAAAAAAATAATAATAATAATTTGAGATACCCTTGAAAGGCAAGATAAATACAGAGACGCGTCTTCTCTCCAGATGAAATTTCACTTCCAGCCACCTTTATTCGGAGAAACCTTCCCACATTGGGAAATAAAAAGCGCTCATCTGAAAAAGTCAATATTTCCTTTGGATATGTGAAGGTTCCTCCCTCACTGGTCGGCGTCAAACTGACGACACTCCAGACAACAGATAAACGAACGCCTTGAGCAACAATCTGCATCCAACTCAGGGCTCAACATAGAGGAACATAAACTGGTGAGTATAAACTTTGTACTCTAACAGTTACATGCATGTATTTTTGAATGGTTGTGTATATATATATATATATATATAAGAAACTCTTTCATCGTGATAAAAAGCTAACTAAAACTGGGTTTGCTAAGGCCAGGAGTCACTGATTGGTTAATTCTAATCATGAGACAAAATTTTGACTTTATAAACAAGAGTTTATAGGAATAATTTCATTTTCAAGAAAGATGAATAGAGTTTGCAGGTTTTTCTTACAAATGCAAATTAGAGGCATTTTTTTGAAACTTTCATGTTAATTTCAATTATTACCTTCTGAAACCATGTAAGGGATCTTAGTGTCAATAACAGAACATTGATATATACTGCCATTGTTAGTATATTACAAAGATGTAAAGACAGACACACCAATGAAGGTAAAACATTTTAGGTGCAGATTACGGTACATTTAGCTAATATTCTTTAGAATAGTTTGGCCTGTGATGGACTGGTGACCTGTCCACAGTGGACCCTTCTTCTCAACCAGTGACCACTGGAGGGAGGCATCAGCCGCCCCACAACACTGCAAAGATAAACGGTATAGACACCAAATAGATACTTAAAATAGTTTTTATGAGAGAAACCTTTCAGTTATAAACGTTCAAAATGTTACAGACGTCTACTTTCACAGCTTTGTAGCTCATAAGTCAGACGTACAAATAATTCATTTATATGCCGATGACTCAAGCCTCTTTTTCAACGACTTCAAAATTACAAGTGGACTTGTATTGTAGACCAACAAGTCCTAAAAATTACTGTTTGAGATTGGGCTTTGTTTATTAAACTTGTAAAAGACAGGCTTGAATAAAAAAAACACAATTGACTTGGTCTGTAATCTCAAAGGAAAAGCTTATTGGCTAAAAGCTTCACTCCTCTGTGAGTGAGATTAACCCCACAGGAGTGTAACCAGCCTGAAGTCAGGCCTTCGGCCGAGGGAGGCTGAAAACACCATTTGTAGATTCGCAAAGGGGCCAAGGCTAAAAAAAGGTCTTCAACAAAGCAGAACAGACCCTCTGGTGGTGAGGAGTAACCACTGTCACTCTGGACTCTGTGGTCCACTGCTGGAACCAGCTCAGGTGCAATGGCTTTAAGTCGGTCTTTAAGTTTCACATCGTCTGCCAACAATTCTAAAGCTTAGAAGAAAATCTTCAGAGAAGCTCGTGTTCCTACTTGTGAGAAAATACACAGCTAATGAGGACAATGTCCGGATCAGTGCTTCTCAGTTCCAGTTCTCAAGGACCACTGACCTGCCTGTTTTAGGTGCCTCCCTTCTGCCACAAACCCGCCTTGAGCAGGCTGGTGATTAACGGGTTGCTGTAGCACTGGATGGCATGGAGAGGAGCTCATGTAATCATTTGAATCAGGTGTTCTGGAACAGAGATGCGTCCAAAATATGCAGGGCAGTGGTACCTGAGGACCGGAACGGAGAAACACCGGCATAAATTACCCTGATGTATGACATCAGCTTATCAACACTTAGCTTTATTTGCTCTACTTCCCATTTTAGCACCGTTTGTTCAGAATTGGCTTGAGAAACAATTGCCTAGCTCTAGATCAGGAGTCTTCAACTCCAACCCTCAACATCCGATGTCCCGCTACCTTCAGATGTGTCCCTGGTCCAACACTCTTGAGTCAAATGGATGAATTACCTCCTCAATATCAAGTCATGTTCATATGGAAAACCCGATTATTTTAGTCAGGTGTGTTGAAGCAGAGACACATCTAAAAGTTGCAGGATACCAACTGTCAAGGTCTTGAGTTGAAGACCCCTCTTCTAGATCATCTAACATCATTGACTGTGCGCAAAGAATGATCTTTGCTGTTTAAATCTGAGAGTTGGTGCTCTTTTATGCTCCTATGAAAGGGTGGCGCCTGTAGAAGGACCCTCTCCGGTGTCTCAAGCGTCTTCTTGTTCAGGGACTCAGGTTTCCCAGAGGAGAGCCCACACAGACACAATAACAAGATAACAGCCGGAGGAGAGGTCCTGTTGGTGTTTGTAACATGTTTTTAGTGTCTGACAGCTCCCTCTGCAGGGACTTTGTTCCTGCTGAGATTCAACTTCTCAGAGATCACAACCCAAGGGGGCAACTAAAGAACATCGTGTCTGAATAGACAGTGTGGAGTTTTACTCAGTTGGAAAAGGCTTAGGAAATTGAACAAATCTTCAAGCCAACTCTGGTCTTCAAAGGAAATATCATTCTTTTCCTCTGTCACTGTATTAGTCAGAAGACAATCATGCCTTTTCTCTGCTTCTTCCTTTTAGGCTCCTTGTTTTTGCTAGTGAACATGGAGAGATACACCTTGCCACTTAACTTAACCTCTGCTCCTGCACAACTCCCCTTCAACGCCACAGTTTATACCAACGCCTCTTTCAAACCTTTCAGTGTGTTTGATGGCTGTGATATGTACATCGAGGCAATTCTGTTTGACCTTACCTTACAAATGATCAACGTCGTCGTGGGAATACCTGCCAACTTCCTTGTTATTGCGATTCTCATCCACAATCGCAAAGAACCGTCCACTTCGGACCTGTTCCTGGGCTGCCTGGCCTTCATGGATGCCTACTTTGGCAGCATGACGCCCCTCAGCTTCTTAAATCTTTTCCTCTGGCAAAGCAAAGAGGTGTGGTCAGCGATTAAGTTTTCCTTCGGCGTGAAAGACACCAGCGGCCCGTTGTTTCTCTCTTGCATCTGCTTGGATCGATTTGTGGCGGTGGTCTTTCCGATCACGTTTGGGCAGCTGAAGTCCATCAAGTACAGGTTAAGCCTCACCCTGCTGGTACTCTGCCTCACCTTTGCCTACTCTGCTGCCAAGATGGTGGGTGGTCTCCCCAACTTCGAGAAGGTGTTCACTGGTGAGGTCTTGGCAACTTTCGCCTGGATGGTGGTGTGCAATGCGAGCATCTTATGGGTCCTGAAGAAATCCAGTGGCGTTGGGAAAGACGAAATGCACCCCATGAAGAAGAAGGCATTCAAGACGGTGCTCTCCATCCTCTGTATCATTGTGTTCAACTATCTGCCTCTCGTTGCACTGTTCCCATTCGAAGACCATTACACCCCTGACGTGTTTCGTTGCTATGTGCAGCCCGTCGGCTTTGCTTTTCTCAACATCAGCAGCACAATCCAACCACTTGTCTACCTGTCCCGTCTGGAGAAGGTTCCTTTCCTTCCAGAAGATTTTATTAAGAAATGTATTTCCTGCATCAGCACAGAAAAAGACAAAGAAGTCTCTGAACCAAAACCATCTGCTTAGATTTATATGAAAACAGAACAGCATGTCATAAAAGAGATGGGAGAACATTCTTTAAAAGGTTTAGGTAGAAATGCAATAATAAAATCTTGTTTACCATTTTAACTAGAAAGTCTGACATCTTCATAATGATATTAAATGTACTGCCATGTGATGAGAAGTGAACTGTTTTGAGTTTGGCGCCATCTTGTGTACAGAAATAAATGACATTAAAAAAGCCCCTGAGTTGACGCCAATAAATTTGACAAGTTTTGAGTTGAATTGGCTGAATTTAGTATGTTTTTCTTAATCCATTACGTACGAAACGTCAGAAAAGACGAAGGAGCATATTTGAAAGTTCAGTATCGTGCAGGGGGACGCTGTTGTTTCAGAAAGTCTCTTAGTTTTCCCAACTACCTTCTAAAAATAAAGCACAAAAATAAACACAAGTAAGTTCATCTTCTTCAAATTACAACAGACAGAAAACAGCAAACCTACAATGACAAAATACAATCACATTTAATCAACATCTTTACTGATATATTTTAGATGTATTTTTGATAATAACAAATCCATCATGTATAGTATGTAAACTATACATGATTAGTTTGTTATTTATGACGCAATTGTGTGATTAATCTGTTCTTTTTTTGTTCTTCACTTTCCATTGGAAAAGTGTTTATGTGTCTAGTTAGTGAAATATTGCTTTGTTTTTATTGGATCCACAGTGATGCTCCCAACTTAAAGTTTAAAGGTACATTTCTTCTTGAAAAATAAAAGTGAAATTTAGAGTTTTACATTCATCCCGCTCTTCTTCAGGGGCTCAGCTTGCTTTAAACAAACAGTTTTAACGTGATCAACAGGTGGCAGCAGGGGGCGCTCGGCTGCCGCAGTGAGGATTTCCGTCCGCATCAAGCTGCGCGAGGAAGCGTGGGATCGCGACATAAGCAAACTGTGTGAATTTCAAAATAAAATCATCATCGTTAGTTTTATTTATGAAGGGATTTAGCGACAGAACAACACTAAAACACCAGAGATAAGATAAAAACAAGAAAACATCAAAGCAAAGTGAGAAAGCTGAGCACACAACAGAGTAGCTGAATTAAAAACATAAAGTAGTAAAACAAATAAAATCATCCCAAAAATGTCAAGTAAAGCCAAGTGACGGTTGGGTTAAAGGATAATGTGAGAAAACACGTTTTTAGACAAGTTGTTGTTTATTATTTTAACTAATTTTTCTGAAGTACACCAGCTCACTAAGCTGTGCGACCTTTACTCTGAAGGTCCATTCCGGAAGTTGTGCTTGTACGTTCTGCCGGTTTGACCTCTCCCTCGTGCGCCTACTCCCTTGCAGCATCAGCCGCCGGCTCCCAGCTCACCGCACAGCCGAGCAGCAACGCACCGCCTCCGGCGGGGGCAGGAATATCATGGCTCCAGGTGACCGCAGCGCGGAGAGTCCCGGTGAGTCCCGGCGGGGCTCCGGCTCCTGTCCTCTCCGACGATGAGGTAGGCAGCCCCGCAGGCAGCCCTCGCTCCCTCCACTACCGGACTGCGTGATGCGGACCCCGCCGCTCAAGAGTTGACGTCCTGCCCCTTGGAGGTGATGCTGTCCTCGCCCCCTCTGCTCGACCTGCCGCCGCGCTCCAGACCTTCTGGATCTAGACCCTCACCGGGACTTGCTGCTTATTTGTTTAAACTGTTTTTATTCTAATATCGACGGACTTGAGCGGGGAATTTCTACTATGACCCGACGGCCATAACCTGAGCTGAAGATCATTGAAGTCATCTGACAGCTGGAGCTCATGATGGCCAACAACAACGAGCTACAGGTTAGTTTTTCTACTTTATTTTAAAGGCTGCTCTCATATCCAGTCACAGTGGTCTGTTTCTAAAGTTTAAAAGTTGTCGCTCTTTAAACTTTTCCGACATCTTGACAGAAAAAGCCACAAAAGTCATTGTAATACAAGTGAATTTAAAATTAATCTCAGGTTTCCAAAACCCACATCATCTAATCCATTTATCTGTAGTTTTAGCTGTAAGGTTGTGGTTGTTGTCAGGTTAGGGTTAGGGTTATTGGGAGGGGGGGAGGAAGGGGGGCGGTAGGGGGTATTAAGGGGTTGTTGTCCTCTTTGCCAAACTTTTACAATCTGGATCTTCCTGTTGGAGAAACACAGCCCCACACCATGATGCTGCCACCCTTTGTGTTTCAGTCTGTGGGTGTTTTCATGGTGATTTGATTTGATTTTCTTCCAGGATTACCATATATTTAGCTCAATCCATCTTCCAAATAACTCTTACCAGCTCTCCCCCACAGCATGATGCTACAACCGCCATGTCTCAGTGTGGTGTGAATTCATTTCGTTTTATTTATTCATTTATTTAAGCGAGACAAATGTATATTATGCCCTTATCTTGAATTCAGTTCAATTTACAAAATACTTTTTTTGTCCCAAAGGGAAACTAAATGTTGTAAATATAATCATCCAACTATCTTCAAAGTATCTTTGCGTATGGTGGTGCCGTGGGGCAAAGAAGGACCTCCGATAGCAGTCAGTCTCGCATCGAATATGAAGAGGCCGCTGACTGAAGACTGTCGCTAACAGCTACACAAACAGCTCAGAGTCCGGGGAGCCGAGACAGTATCTTAACATTTTTAAACATTTTTTTAACATTTTTTTTAACAGTTCTGCTCCATTTTATGTCGGTCGGCCACATAAAATCCCAACGGAATAGATTTTACACAAATTAAGTGTTCGGAAACAGAACACTTATTGCCCAGACCCATTAAATATAGTGACAAAGTTGCTATGTTGAGGTGACTTTTGTTAATTTTTCAGTCAGTCCTCGCTCAAGAACAGAGCTAAAGGGGGCGGTGGCTGATTTTTCACACCTTTGTTATTGTGACTCCTGCTCTGTCACAGATGCGTCGCACAGACATAAATAGTCACAGTTAAGCCAGCCGCGTTCACTTCCACCGTCCCTCTGGGGGCGGATCGGATCGGCCCGGTTGAACCCACCCGTGTGAGACGCAGCGTTCACCCTCAGGTGGAGTCGTGTGAAGCCTGCTGGTGTCAGATTTAAGGCTTCCAGTTACGCTGGCGTCACTGGAGGAGGTGGATGTTGAAAAATTCACGGCAGCGAGGCGCTCCAGCCGCCTGCGATTGCTCTGAGAAGTGTTGCAGCCCAAGGCCTTTCCTTGGGTTTTAATTTGAATTTCTCGAACTTCTAATTGGTGCTGATTGGAAGTGGAGGCAGCTGGCCAGTGACTCCAGAATGACATCAGATCCAGCTTAAGATGCACCATTCCTTCTCACTGCCCTAGCCCATTTCTTTCTTTCTCTCTGCCACTCTCTCTCCTTTCTCCCTCTCCTCTCCAACCAGTTATGATTTTTGTTAAATAAATCCCATTTTAAGTTATCCCATGCATTGCTTCCCTTTAATTTGTTATGGTTCTAGAGCCAGACCGTCACAAAAGGCAAAATATCACAACCGCAAAGCCGTACCTCATACTTCCTGTCTGCTCACGTTGGTCTACGTGCGTCTGGTCTTTTCTCACTAATTCTGCAAACCGCCAGGCAGTCGGCGTGAAGATGCAAGATGTGAAAATAAAAGAGAGCTGTCGCGTAGTTCCCCCGCCTCAGACCGTTCCGGGATCAGTTTGAGTGACAGAGTGATTCTTCCCTGAATGGAGAAGGTGTTCTTGGTGTTTCCTGGAAGGCTGCGCTGCCCATGTGGGCATGTGGAGGAACGCTAAGAGCTGATGTGGGCTGCATGGAGCCTTTGAGCGGGGTATGGTGCAGCCTACAGCAACGCCAGTCACTCCACAACCGTGTTATCCTCAGTTTGGGTTTAATTCCCACTGAGTGCAAACGTTTTCAGTCAGCAGGGCTCACATCTTGGAATACGCCGTGTCACAGACGTATAGATGTAGTGTTTTCCAAAATGTATTCATAACTGCGAACCATTTCTCTAATGCTTCAACCGCAACTTTTCTTTTCTGCGTTTTACTGACATGTGGTAGAGCTACACTAAGTATTGCATAAATGTGAAAGTGGAAGGAAAATTGTATGTTGTTTGTGCAGTTATAGACAGGAAAAATGTGGCATGCGTTTGCGTTCAGGCCCATGTTGTTCTCACACCCGAAAAAACCACATCTGACTGCCATCAAAAGTCACAAATGAGACTAAAATAGAACTTTTTGAGCTATAGTGGACCCTATGAAATGACAGGATTCCGGTACTAAGATTAGCTTAGATCAACAAATACTTGAGTCCCCCTCTAAAAACACTTCTGGATGCCTATTTTAATAGTTCACACATTAAATATCATTAAATATACCTTAATAAGCATTAATATGTAAAGTGGAAACCGTCTTGGCACTACTGCAGAAGTTAACCGTTACAGTTTTCCTTATCTCTGCTTTTGGAGGTTCAGCCAATCAGCAGCAAGGGAAATAAATGGTGCTCCTGCATGGACAAACACCACCCTATTGGCTGGTGTTTGTCGGGTACACCGAATGCGGTTTGCTGGCCGATCGCCGATCTTTACGATTTTGGCCAAAAGCAATTTTTTTTTCTCTGAAAAGTGGCCAAATATGGTGAAGAAGTTGCTTAGTTGGCAACAGTGGGGTTGACAACACATAACCGTGTCCCTACAGGTGTGACCAGGTGGGCGGGTGTCTGTCAGACCTCTCTCAAGGCTGACTTTCAGACCTTTGCGGTGGTAGATAAGATCAGTAGTTGAGATCAGCTTCTCATTATAGTATCGGCCAATCGCCGTTCTCCGAAAATTAATCTGTACCCCCCCAGTTGTATTTTGACAAAATGCAGAAAGCTTCAATGAAGGGACTTAAAACGTATTGCTAACTGACCCTTGCAATTTTCGTATCCCCTGGTTCATTTCTTTGAGTCTCTTCCACCTATTTCTTGTTCTTGTTTTGTCCCTGTTTATTATCCAACCTATTTTTTCTTGAACTAAAAATGTGTTGGTGGGAATACAAGAGTTTCCACTGGATTTTAGACATTCCCTGTTTCAACACACCCAGTCCAAGTGACAGAACTTATTGGCACTGCGTTCAGGTAAATCATTTCTTTCGATCAGGCATGCTAGAGCCGGGAAACGACTAAAACCTGCAGGACAGAAACAGAGTCTAAGACACTTCTGCTGTAGAATTGATCTGCTTTGTGTTGACTGGATCTATAGAAAAGTCATTTGTCGGTGGCTTGAGGTGAAATTTAGCAGATTCTGCTTGAAATGATGAATTTGTCGTCTGGCGGACATCGTCTCTGCGGGCCTGGAGTCGGGCTGATTGAGATCAAGGGGCGACCTCCGTAACGACGATGGACTGGAGCTGTCAGACTGGCCCTGGACGCCTCATTGTCATGATTACCACCTCATTGTCATGATTGCACCTGCTCCATTGTGCGCTTTCTTCCACCTATTTTTCCTCAACACATCATCAACTAATGTCTGAAATGACCCAGTTCTCTTCCTCTTCCTTCCACCCCCCCCTCTCCATCTGTTAAAACCCTCTTATCCCAGAGACTATCCGCGTAAAAAGCAGCTGGAGTGCCCGGGTATCTACCATCTCGTCTGCACTCTCTCGCGTCTTATCGATTCGCAGCCTGTTTATGTTTTGGCCCGGCCTCTCCTTCAGGATGTAAAACCCCGGCGACCCGTGAGGCTCTGGGCTTTGAGCCGATTCCACGCACCCTTTGAGGAAGTCCTTCGCTCTCCGCGGCCATCCTCTCATGAATTCTTTATTCCTGCCGGTTTCCTGCAGTCGATGTCTGGAAGAGGCCCCATAGGCGAGCTGCTGATGCTCTGTGTGTTTTGAGAAGGATGGAGTGCCCAAATGGCTTTTTTATTGATCCTCACAGAGAACGCAGAGGCAACCTGGCCGGACTGATGGCTCTGATCACGTGTGTCGGAATATACATGCTGCAGTCTCCAGCTGCTACTGCTACTGCTACGGATAATAGGATTAAAAGACCGTGGACTTCCACTCCGTCTCTGAGACGGGTGGCATTAGGGCTCGCGGCCACCCTCCCCAGACTCAAGCTCAAACATCCCACCCACCGACTGCTGCCCAAGTCCAGGATTATCATTTGGATGCACCAATCTGTCTGTCTCCCAGAGACCCCGGGAGACGGGCTTATGACCGTTGTCCATGCATGCCAGTGAATGTCTCGGTGGAGCTCGTCTTCAGGACAAGCTGATTTGTCTACTTCGGTCTAGGCACAGTCAAGATGTCTAATGCTGATGCTAACACTGGGAATGACAAAGACAATCTGGAAAAGTCTGGGATTTGATTTTAGTGTCTGTCTGTCTGTAGATAAGAAGAATAAGAGGATGGGAAAAATGTTTCATGTCACAATTTTGCTCCACAACCCACAGCTTATATCAGCTGCCCTCAACTCCAGCTCTCTGGGGTTGGAGTCCTGCAACTTTTAGACGTGTTTCTGGTCCAACACACCTGACTCATAATGAGTCACCTCCTCATTATGCAGTCTAGTTCTCCAGTCCTGCTGATTTCTTCATTATTGGATGCAGGTGTGTTGAAGCAGAAATACATTTAAAAGTTCCAGGAGTTCTGAATTTGAAGATCTCTGGTCTAGATGTTGATTCCTTTATTTCTTCCTTTCTTGCTTTCTTGCTTTCATTTCTGTCTTTCCTCCCTTCCTTCCTTTAGTCCTAGCTTATTCATTTCCTTACTACTTTCTTTGCTTTCATTCTTTATGTGGCCTTCCTACCATCCTTCTGTTCTTCCTTTTGTCCTTCCTTTCTTTTCTTCCTTAATCCCTTCTTTCTTTTCTCCTTTTTTTACATAATTTGTTTTTGTGTGGTGCTGGTGGCCTTTTTCCATTTTCCAACAGTAGAGACAGGAAAGGTGGGATGCCGAGGTCGGAACCTCAACGCCCCTTCTTTCCTCATTTCCTTCCTGTCTTTCTTCTGTGTCCTCGCCTAATTCCTTCTTTCATCTTACTCCCTTCTTCCTTCAGTCCATCTCTTTTTTTGTGCGGCCTTTACTCCTTTCTCACTTCCTTCCTTCTGTCCTTGCATGACCACTCTGGAACTATCGGTCATAAATTTTAGGTGAAATAAAGTGTTAGACGTTTCAAACTGAAGAACTGAGAACCCTGGAAAGTTGAGTCAGAAAAAGTTTTGTCATGAAAAATGTCACAGTTGTCCAGCATCCATTCAAGCAGCCCCCCCCCCCCCCCCCCAGGTCTACCTGGGTTTCAGTGTAATGGCTCCATTCATCAGGTCCAGTTCTGTTCAGCTGACCAGCCCGGACACCAGCTGCACCAAGCAGCCTCTCTGCTGCAAAGATAGAAGAAGAAACCAATATCATAAAGACACTGAAGAACCAGGATCAATGGCTCATTGCTGGTTACAATGCTTAGTGAAATAATTCATACCCCAAACTTGAATGTGTTTCATGGGGGTTTTATAAGCTGGACCAACATAAAGTACGATACAATGCAATAATAAGAATAGTAAAGCAATTGGAAGATAAGTAAATAAAGAAACTGAAATTGATGAAAACAACAGGTTGACTACCTTGGCCAAATATAAAAAATAAACTGCAACAGACCTTCTTTCAAATGGTTCAGAAAGTGCAATTAGGAATTCGAAATATTATGTAAATTAAATAATAAAGTATGACATCTTTGAGACCGCAAGGCATAAAACTGGACTGAATAGATCTGCCCTAATGGATTGGGCACATTGTCACTAATAGCCGATCTAGAATTTTTTCAATATTGGGACCGATAGAGACCTCATCCCTGACCTATCTGCTGTGTTTCTTGGTCTTCATTGATTATTAAAGTCCTCTTCAGGTTAAATTACACACTGGCAGACTTTATTTACATTATTCACAGATGTGGCGGAAGGCGGACTGCCCCCCTCTGGGTTGGGGTTCAGTCTTTGCCTTCAACTCAAAAGGAGCTGAAGTTTCTTGGTGTCTAGTTCACGAGTGATTGGGGCTTTTGTCTGCAGTAATGTGGGCACTGTTCCGGTCCGCTGTGGTGAAGAAAGAACTAAGTCAACAAGTAAAGTTCTCGATTTTCCACTCCGTCTACATTCTGACCTCACCAGCGGTCATGAGATATGGATCGAGAACAAGATCCTGGATACAAACGGCCAAAATGAGTTTGAATAAGATTACATTTTACACGTCTTGACTGTTAGCAAGCTGACATTGGACTTTATTAGGAGCATCAGAATAAAGGGGGGAAAAACAGGTGTGAACATCTCAAGTATTTTTAAATGTAAACTGTTTGATCTTACTTCCACTTTGTGATTCTGAGCCATTCTGTGCTGTGTTGGGCCATGGCATCAAATCCCAATGAATTAGACAGAATTTTGTGGTTGCAATGGGAGAAAATGTGAAACCGTATTCGAGCCCTTTAGCAAATCCCTGTAGAACTGAATCACGATGGCGAATGTTTCTGAGCTTTACTGAATGACAGACCTTAAAGTCAGAAGAATTGATTAAAGGTTAAAGGTGTTAATAATCCACGTTCTGCGACCTCTTCAACCCTCCTTTATATAAAAAAAGCCATCTTGCTTCTCTCTGCAAATGAGTTAACAGCTTACACAATCTACCTTGGAATGTGTGTCCGCTGCCCCGTTAATCCCCCCAAATCCTTCATATTCCAGATAAATTCTGTCGCCAAATCTCCTTTTGCCGTTTTACAACGTGCAGCGCCGCATTACGCTCGTGCGCCGGCCCAGAGGGTCCTGACAGAGGTGTCGTGAGGCGAGACGAACCGGTGAGAGCCAGGGACTCGAGGAGCACCTCCAACCCCGTCCGAATGCACATCTGTCCGCCGCTTGTGCGCGAGCACATAGCAACCAGCGTCCGCTCCACAGCTGTAGGCAGACATGAATGGTGCCTTTTGTGAAAGGCTATTTTCTCAAGAGGCCTCGGTGAGCGGCTGCATGTTTGCGCGCCCGACTTTGTCCATTGTGATCGCTGCTGCAGCAAACAGGCGGTCTGTTGTGGAGTCCGAGGCATAAGACAGCACAAAGCCTCAATGAGGGAAATCGCTGTGCAGCATGCTGACTGGATCTGCTTCTGTCAGTCACATAACAGCAGCTTTTAAACCTGAGACAGCTGAAGGAAGGGCAAATAAGAAAAAAAGATATTCACGTCTGTACAAATTTAAATGTAAAATGAACAACAAGGCCTGTCATGATGATACATTTTGCTGGACAATAAACTGTCCCACATATTATCGCGATAAATGATAAAATTGTTGTTTTCAAGTCATATATTGATAATGACATAAAAATGGAAGTTCGCTCTCTCAAAGACCTATAAACCTTCATTTTGTTAAAAAATAAATAAAAACAAAGTAAACAGAAACACTAACACTAGAACTGGAAGATGTTTAAAAATCCAAAATAAAACATGACAACCAAAAACAATGAATAAAAAGTGAATATAAACCACCACAATCAAAATCATAGATAAAATGAATTATGAAGTATCTATAAGAAAACGTTCTTCAAAAAATATGAATTATCAGGAAGGAAATCATCAAAGCTCATTTTAATTTATTATGTGATTAATTACTTATTACTACAGGCTCATGATCAACTAGTGTTTCCATGACAACCCCAGTGGATCTATCATTCAGTGGATTTAAACAACGTTGTTTGCCTGTAGTAAGTAAACAAATGATCTAAAATAATATAAATAAATAAAAAACAATTTAAAGATGTTAAATCTGGGTGTTCAATTTCAGGTTTGATTAATTTATGTTTTTTTTCCTTTTTTGTAAAGACCTATTCTTTATGAAGTGATGTCTCATTAGTTATATAATAACAAACTAATGGTAAAACATTTTAAACTTTGCTACTTCTAGAGTCATACTGGCATGACAGATTCTTCAAAAGTTGACTCTTACATTTCAATATTCAGCAGAGACCCACTATACCAAGCAGAACGAACGGTGCAGCCGGATTGGCTGCTTTGAAATCTCCAGCCAATAGCATGTCAAGTAGCATCGCAGCTAATATTACAGCTTCCCAAGCTGAATTTTAAAAAAAATGTTTTAGATTTACTTTACCAAATTGACATGAATGAGTCACTTTTTATTTTAAAGATGAGTTCCATAAAAACATCGGAACCGCCGGTGAGCCGGGCCTCGTCACAGTTGTGTTTGTAAACGATTCATGCTTATTGAAGCATATTCAACACTTTACTGCCATCTAGTGGTCATAGCTATGCCAAATTACCAGATTTATAGCTGTTGAAGTCTCAAACAATATCTATTTAACTTTTAATGTTGGGAGAAAAGTAGAGCTTTTATTTATTAATTGTGAATAAATCCAGGCATTAAGTGGTAACGACTGGCCTCTGCCTGTGAGCCATGCTGCTTCATGATGTTCTCACTTGTCTCGATCTATTTCTAGTGAGTGACACACACACTGTTCCTGCTAACAAGGAGGAACGTCCCAGCAGAGCGGGTTAAATGAGTTTCAGTGTAGCGTTCCTTCATGAATGTTCCATAACTCACTGTCTTACAACCCTGGAATCTCAGGGAGAAGAACGGAAAGTGAATGAGCTTCTTCTGGACCCGATCCATTACTACATCCCTAACTCACTGGGACTGATCCAGACCCCGATGTTGTGTAAATCATTTAGGATGTCCGCCGGAAGATCAAACCGAGGTTATTAAAATCTCAACTCGGGTCTTCCTGCACTCTCCGAGTCGACGACGTGCTTTATGACCGCTCTTAGCACTACAGCAACATCCCGGCGAGCTGCTGACAGCGGTCGGTGTTGGGGAGACAGGGAATGGAAAATGCCCCCGATGTGTAATGGAATGGCTGTCCAGACGCGATGGTAATGGACATGGAAGATTAAAAATGAATCTGGCAGCAGGTCCACTCTGTAATGCAGACGATTATCTGTTTGTACTGATGCCAGCGATTACGACAGCACTCTGCGGGAGAGGAAGAGAGCAACAAGTGTGTTCAGTTTGCTTTGTCCTCCAACTATGTAGATCTTCAAGCCAATGACATTAAGCGTCTGGCCAAAGTTGCAACAGAATTGCGTCAGAATTTTGCTTCTAGAAAGCATTGCTTCAAAGAGTCTAAACAGAAATGCAATGCAACAACATTCAGACCATGCATCATTTTCCGTCTGCTTGAAAGTGATGTACGAATTTGTCCTGGTTTGTGATAGTAACGGTAAATGGCCCAGACATGTACAGCGTTGTATCAAGTCCAGAGGACCCCTTCAGACTACATTCAGTCATTCTCACACACTGACGGTGGTAAGAGACGTCAAACTCCAGTCCTCGGGGGACGGTGTCCTCTAACGTACCTGAATCAAATGACTGAATTACCTTCTCGTGCACGCCAGTTCTACAGCGTCCTGTTAATGACCTGATTATGACATCAAAACGTCAAAAATATGCAGGGCATCTACTGAAAAACTGAAGTTTCACACAAGTGGCTTATTGGGTACGAGTACTTTGCAATAGTGCACCGATTATGCCGTTGTTGCCCAACACCAATCTCTAAACAAAATAAAGCTGACATGCTGATTCCTATTTTGTCTAAAAAAAATTTTCTTTTTCATCTGAAAGTTGCTAAATATAGTAAAAAAGTTGCTGTGTTTGCATTAGAAATATGCATAAAACTTTGTCGATGTTCCGTTAACGTTGTAAAAACACGATTCCGCAATTGCAGTGTTTCCCTTAAGTAAGAAATGCAATTAAAATCTCATGTGAATAAGTTTGTTCGTTCTTAGATGGATTAATTTAAGCAAACATGGCACATGGAAAAGATCGGTTTCTTATTAAAGTGTCGTCCGATTTCTTAAAATTAAGCAAAACCGGGCCAATTTCTTGGTGAACCCTTACTTTGCAAGGCGCTGCAAGTTGCACTCTGAAGGGCTGCCTCGTTGCTGCTCTAAATTGAGCAGCAACGAGTTTCTTCCTCTTGTGTGAGGAAGAAACTGTTATTCTTATCAGCTAGTTTCACTTTTATGGCCTCAGGACTGTTGGGACATACCGGGAACTGCCGAGGGTGGCATGGCGGCCCAGCGCCCTTCAGATCCCATGAAGACTCGGTTCTGCTCTCCTCTTAACCTCAAACCGTCAGAGCAATGCTCACGATATCACGTGGCATTTATATAGCGGTGCAGCATCTCTTCTTATTTGCCTCAAGTTACCACAATCAGAACAAGAGAAATATTGTTTTGAATACTTTGTGGTAACATAGCCCAGTTGTGTCGCGATCAGAAACAGGAAGGTGCAAAACAACAATCGCAGGCTTTTCATTTATAAATAACAATTCAAATTCAGTGAAGCTGAGAAAGTTGCCCAAACAACGTCCACGAAGAAAAGACACCAAATACATTTAGATGTACGCATGCTTCTGTTTTCTTCATTGACAGCAGCAGACCAAAGTCACAGTGTCAGCTATTTTCACAAGCACCGCTGAGCCCCGGGTTCACGCCGACGTCACAGGACGGCTCTGGGAGCCAATCAGAGCTTGACATGCTGGGCCCAGTGTGAGCAGCTGCGTGGCTCCTTTCCTTTGTCCTTTGCTGTTCCTGAGTAATAACAGCAAAAATAGAACCGGGAGAAGAACGTGGCTCCGGACTCTCAACATGGCTTGTTCATAAGCGACACGCTTTTCGGCAGAACTGAGGGACAGTCAGTGGAATATGAGTAAACAGAAGTAGCCAACATGTAGTCTGTGGCAGAAGTGTTTAAAATCTCGTGACCTTTATTGACATTTTGTCATGTGACGACCACAAACTTCAATGTGTTTTATTAGGATTTCATGACACTAGATCAAACCATTTTATTGCTGCAATCCCAGCTGCATTCTAGAGACTGAAATTGTAGATCTAGACTTTGACTTGGCCGTTCTGGCTTCAGTACGCTTTGATATAAACTCTTTTGTTGGAGCTCTGGGAGTCTGTTCAGGACGTTTCTGCCTCCTGAAGAAATACAATGCTACAACATGAGGCTGACATCATCTTGGGTCGCCATGGGGACGGTGTGTTCAGGCAGATGTACAATCCTGGTTTTCCACACAGGGCAACTTCCTCCACATGCTTGCTGTGTCCCCTCCATGGTTGTTATTTCGCTAATTGAATAAATTAAAGTTGTGAAGCTGCAGCACACTTAGCTACTTTTGTGTAGCTAAGTGTGCTGCACTCGTGCAGAGTTATCAAATAAATTTGTAATTTAGCACGTTTACGTCTGTGTTTTTTTATTGTTTTGTTTTTTTATTTAACGTTTTTAGTCAATTCAGCGGTATTTTTCTGTATCGGATCATTATTTGCCAATACTGCACCTCAGATGTTGGCATTGGTATTGGATGTGAAAAAGGTGGATCGGTGCATCCCTAGTTCAAATGGCCCAGTTAAAGTCCAGATGTAAGACAGTTAAAAGTCAACGGATTGCAGCTCTCCAACAAAAGGAAGAATGACCAGAAATGTCTAACGCTGCTAGAGACTGAAAGGTGTGCAAATTCCAAAACAAAAACTTTTTTTTCTCTTTCAAATCCAAATAAAATATATCAAAGATTCTCATAACGAAACAAATATTAATAAGTGCAAGAAATTTCCGAGTGCTGTTTGTGGGCACTGACCTCACATTCAGCGCGCCAACATGTGAGGCTTATCAATCCTCTCATCTAAGACCGAACGACTAAACAACTGAGCCATTTTCCCCCCCAAAGGCCAAACTGCTGCTTTAGCCGGAGACTTAGAGAATTAGCGAAC
Organism: Poeciliopsis paucimaculata; assembly: GCA_903067055.1. Lineage (NCBI taxonomy): Eukaryota > Metazoa > Chordata > Actinopteri > Cyprinodontiformes > Poeciliidae > Poeciliopsis > Poeciliopsis paucimaculata. The sequence continues at coordinate 20,583 of CAEGAD010083281.1, read as the reverse complement.
ATATTTCACCCAAGTACGTCGCAGCAAACACGGGGAGTTTGTTTGGTGTTCAGTGAAACCGGCCCGCATATTTCAGCTCGTCCCAAAGCATAGTCCGACCCGCTGTGTTGACATAATGAGAGGCGACGCTTCTTCCTGTTGGTACTCTCAACATGAAGGCTAACCTCACGCTGCTGTTTTATTCATCACCACGTTAAGCCTCTGTGTTTGTAGGTTCGTAGGAGCTGACGTGAACAGAGGGTTAATTCTTGATGCTCAAACTTTTGTGTATTATTTATGCTTTTTTCCATGGTGCCTGTCACTTTGCTTTATGAGCAGTGTGTCCATCGGGGTGTGTTTGTGTGTGTGTAAAGATTAACCAACCCCTCCCAACGCTGGCAAACATCAACCTCCAAACAAATTCCCTCACCCCAGCTTAACCCAAATCCGTGAATAAGGCTGTGTCCAGACATCGACATTTGAGCAGAAATTAAAGTTTCTTTTTATTCAATAACAATCAGGAAATGCCAATTGAAAGCCTGGAACTGGAGTTTATGGTTTTAAAGTCCAGCATCTTCCTACTAACACACCCGTTTCCATCACCCGGCATGTCTGCAAAAGTCCTAATTTCACTCTCAAATATGTTGTTATATTATTAGTAAAGGTACTAAACAAATAAACCAAATTCCTAAAGCTATTTTCAAAGGATTTTCAAAGGGACTCATCAGTGAGATGTCGGATGTTTTTGTAAACAAAAACATCCTGCGGGCATCACGACAGGTCTTGGACACGTTCAAGCGTTCGACTGTCCCGTCTAAGCGTCGCAAGGATGGCTGGGGTGTTTGCGTTTCGGAAGGCTATTGCCTCGAGCAGAAACAATTCTGCTCGATTCTCATCTCCCTTCCATACTCCGTCTGGGATTTTTCTCATTGAGCTCATTTTCTTACGATGATGTTCAGTCGGGCCGTTCAGTGAACAGAAGGAAGACTTATGAACGATGACATCAGGTTTGTGAGCTGGAGTTTTGAGTTGTGGTCTGCTTATGTAGGGTTGTAGTTTGCCAACGGCAGCGGAGGAAGTGAGTGAGGCCCATTTTGGCCACGCTTCCAAATACTGAATCAGCATTAACAGCTTGGCATTTCTCTCTTTGTGGGGGATGGTATATAATTCATAGTTTAGCTTTCTTTACAATCGAGACGTACGTCACAACCAAACGTTAGCGATTGCGAAAACTCAGATCCGATCGTTTCAAATCTCAGTCCACACATCCTTACCAGGCCAGTTAGGCATGCTTGATGTCATTATTTCTGATAGTCTGGTAGCAGTGCTGCTCCACAGAGTGAAGATGGCTTCATGAAGGACTTCCATGGGCTGGGACTGACATCTGATTTTGTAAACCTCATTTGCCATTCGTCCCTAAACGATTTCAGTGGAATTTAGATCATGGGGCAAACAGAATTACCCAGAAGAAAGACGGTATTCTCCTGGAGGAAGTCCTTTTGTGAGACGGGCATTGTGAACCGCAGCATTGTCCCACTGAAAGACTCAGTCATAACTCCACAGACGAGGGGCCTCAGTCAACAGGGATGTTGGACTCCCCTGCACAACCTGAACCTCAACTTTTCCAATGGAGGAAAAAGTACCAAGGTTATAATGGAGCCTCCAACACTGAGAAGATCTTGTCATTTCAGTAATGCTGGAGGCCAGCAGGACTGTCCACATAAACCTTTTCTTGTCAGAATACTTCCCCCCTCCCGCCCCCCACCTCCACCTCCCAATGTTTGTCAAGTTCAAGATGTTTGAGGAGACATGGACTTTTAAAGAGTCGTATGGTTTTTGGGTTCAGGTTGAGGATCTTTTTGATTTTGACACTGGGGACTCGTGTCTCTGTAAATGCCAGGCAGAGAGTAACGTAACATGAGACCAACCTTGTGTTTTGACTGTTTAGCGCTGTGGTAAGCTAATGAACATCCTGTTAGAGTTGAAGTGCAGTTTAAACTTGAAACGGTTACATTTGAACGCTTAAGCTCCCTGATAAGAAGGAATAAAATCATTTGATCTGATTTTAAAGCCACCAAATCGGAAGCATTGTTCGATTTGTTGACACATAGACAGCTCCTGTCAGACTGTAACTTTAAGAGCTGTGGCTGTAAAAAGTGATGTGATCTTAGTTCCTGGTACTGTGGTCAGCTCACTTTTAGCTGCTGCCTCTATTTGACTGTGTGACTGCGGGCATCACGACAGGTCTTGGACACGTTCAAGCGTTCGACTGTCCCGTCTAAGCGTCGCAAGGATGGCTGGGGTGTTTGCGTAAAGGAGTGAGTGGCAGTATGGATGCATGGGGGCTGCTATCTCTGCAGCCACCACTCCATGGGACACAGCAGACTGCAGGCGGCCCAGCTGCCCGGTAAGGATGTAGATTTAATACCTGCTCACACATGCACGGCAAGTCAATGCGAGAGATACAGCAGGCGACGATGCCCGGTCTGCCGCCTGTGTACTTAACTTCATGCGATTTCACTTCCTATTCCCTTTACAGCAGAGTAACAGAGAACTGAATGTGCTACTTGCCTTTCTGCCTCGGCCTGTCTCTGATTGTGGGCATTATTTCATGAGAAATATTCAGTGTGGGCTTCAAGGGCCTGTGACACTCCACTGCTCAGTATCTGAGTCAGATGAACTCTTGATCTGCTCGTCTCAGGCGGACAGGAAGAGGACAGAAAACAGAGAGAAACGTGGTCACAAGCAACCAGTCGGAGCTTCTCTCTGCCAACCGATTACTCATTGTCTTGTTTGAGTTTTTTTTTTTATTTATTTTTTTGCAAGCTGCCACTTGACTTGCAAGGTGTTGTCTAGACAGGACGAAGTGAAAGACTGCAGGTCCTTCCACCCCTTTCCTCCAACTTGTTGCGGCACAGTGCTGGTCAGGTCGCTGAAAGATTTTCCTTCCAAACCATCATGGTGCGCGACTGCCTATTTCATCCTCATACATCCACCCTGCTGTACGCGTCACCTAAAAGCCTGTGTGACGGAAATGTTGTCATCAGGATCAGCCCACAAAGACCACCAGGCATCCGAGTGCAGCTCAGTGGTTTGCAGCGGTGTTGGGTGTTAGCGTGTGTGTGCGAGGAGTGAGATTAAAGTTTTTTATCAGTTGGTGGCTTTAGCACACATTAAGCTGAAATGCTTTGAGACCATAGATGTTGTTGGTCTTCACTTTTGCAGAGTTTTAGTAGAAGAAGAAGAGGTTAAAAAATGATCGATGAGAGAGTCGGCCACTGACCTGACCCTGGGTTCTGTTTTCCATAAAGTAGTAAAGTATATTTTTGTGATGTTGTGAGTCAAAGCTGTTGATGTGCCGTTAACACTCCCAGTCAAAGGGGGGTGCAAAACAAGCAAACAATAAATGAAAATGGATAAAACAGCTCTGTAAGAAATGTTTTTATTTACGGTGCATTCTCACCAGCCCGGTTTAGTCTGCTTTAATCGAACTTCCGGGTCTCGAAAGTCCGGTTCACTTGGGGAGGTTCGGATGCGCAGTCAAAGTTTGACAAGGACCAACAAAGCAAATTTTGATCCACCTAGACACATGGGTCTCGGGTTCGTTGAAGTTAGCTCTGGTGCAGTACAAAACCATATGTGAACGCCAAGCAGACCGGAGAGCACTCCAAAAGAAGGAAGCAGTCTATAGCGCAGGGCATTGCGGGTAAATACAACCAAAATAAACTTGTGTGTTGCTAGCGTTAGGAAGAGAAAAACCTCGTGGTCTTTTGCCAAAGAGTAATCTTCCAACTGCTAATATCTGACGCCACTCCATTTTTATTTGTTACATAAAGAAGGAAGTTGTGTCTTCTCTGGTGTCTTCTTCAGAGGTTTTCTTGTGGTTTCCTTAAGTGGTACCTGGTGCAGCACCGCCACAGCCCTGATGGGGGAGAGGTTTTTCATTTGGTTTGGTTCGCTTGAGACAGTGCAGTGTGCAAGCTAACTGCACCGGCTGAAAATGTAACAAATATTGCAGTTTCAAACCGAGTCTGTTGGACTCTCAAGTGTGAAGATACCCTGAAATATTTACTTCTTGTCCTCCAGTGTTGAAACCAGCTCATTATCGCCCCTAAAAGGTTGAAGTGATGTGTATCGCTGTCATTCAGCTCAGCTAAAACTAGAATGAAATAACAATGCAGGCTTGTCCAGACTCAAAGAGGTATGTCATAGCATTTAGGTAGCAACAGTCAGAATTATTATTGTATTTCCGATATGAATTAAAGACGCAAGATCTTTGATTTAGATTTATGTATAACCCTAGTATATTTGCTTGAGGTCGTCATACTTTTACAATCACAAACGATCCGTCCATCCAACCATTTTCTTACACCCTTGTTCCCAATGGGGTCATGAGGTGCTGGTCCCTATCTCTAAAGAGACGATTTGGGCGAGAGGCGGGGTCACCCCGGGCGGGTCACCAGTCCATCGCAAGGAATCACAAACCAATTTAAGTCAAAACAGGGTGATTTTTTCCTCCTATTTATTTTTAAACCCATATCACTGTGGTCTGCGGTGGCCTTATGACCTCATCTATATTTTTGGATTTTCCTGTGTTTTCACTCTCATACACACTTGATGTAAGTAATCTGTACTTCTCTCCCCTTCTCTCTCTTTCACACACTTCATGACATCCACGATCGTGGCCTCTGACAACAGCCTGTCTCTGGGCTTCGGAGACCCGGTAGCAGGAAGCAGAGTGACTGCGATCTCTCTCGCTTACAAAACCCAGGCGAGCGTGTGTGTGTGTGCGCAGAGTGCACGACGTCTCGCTTTCTATTTGGCAAAGAGCAGAACAGGAAGCAGCGAGGTGGGGCAGCCGTCTCTCTGCTGTTCTTTCCTCCTTTTCTCCATCTCGATTCCTCTCTCCACATTTAGCCCTGCTTTTTTTTTGTTACCCTCCTTTCATGGACATCCTGGGTTTTGAAGAGGCAGGACTAGCGCAGTAGGTTTGCCCGATTGGTGTCAGAGCCTTACTGTGCGCGTGAGTTAGGCCTGCGAGGAGACCAGCGATGACCAGCGAGGCCTTGTCGGAGGATCTTGTGGGGGATCAGCTGGCTGACTCCACGGTACCTGGCGACCAGAGCGATGCGGAGTCTCCGGTAGGCGACTTCGGCCGGAGCGGGGCCTCGACGCCGCCGCCGCCACCCGCGTCTCTCTGCGCCTTCTTTCCATCCTCTGCTATGGCCGTCTCTTTCTGTCAGCTTCCTCGTTCTACTTCCTGTCAAAACATCTGCTCTGCCACTGCGAATCGATTGTGATATTTTGTGGCTGTGAGTGGGGCGACCTGTCCCCCCAGCTCGCTCCCGAACTGCTTTGTTGGGGAAACACAGAGGATTAAGTTGCATTGTGCGGAGCAGAAGTGCGTCAGTGCAACAAAAACTCTCCCTTCCTGTCGGTCGTGGTTCGCTGCTGGCTTCATTTTCTGTGCCGCCACGAGCCGCCTGCCTGCTCACACTGAGCTGGGTTTTCTGTTGCCTACCTCATCAGTGCTAAAGTGTGCCAAAGATACGCGTTATAAAAATAGAGATGATCTGCAGCAGATGTCTAGTGTTTGTCAACCTTTGACTCTTTGATACCAGTTGCAGCTGAAGAAAATATCACCTTCCTAAAATAACAGCCTAAAAGTGTTTGGATTTTTTTATTTTTTTGGCCTAAATCATGTTTTAGGAAAAAAATAACCGAGAGTGATATTTTAGGAGGGGCCTGACATGAGAAACCCTGGTAAGACTTTATTTGACGTGGTGTGCATTAGACTGACATGACCATGAAGGAGTCTTCACGAATGTTTACGACTGTTGTCACGAAGTGTCATTCGATAAATAATGACACATTTAATGAGAAGTTGCAGTAAAACTTGTATTAAAAGTCCATTAAAATGGTCAACTTTGCATCATCATTTACCGAATGACACTTCCTGACAACAGTCGTAAACATTCATAAAGACTCCTTCATGTTCATGACATGTTATGAACATGCATGTCAGTCTAATGCACACCCTGTCCAATAAAGTGTTGCCCACTTTGTTTACACCGTTCTGTTGTCAGCTGTTGTAAATTGATTTACAGTTGTTTCTCTTAATATAAACTTTTATCAACAGATAACTATTATAAAGAATAAAAACTGAACAAAGAGTCTTTTTTTTTGCAAAATATATTGGGGGCGGGGGAACTATTTTCTTTTCAGGAATAAATTGACTCTTTATTCAATTTAAACATTTGATCTAACTTAAAGCTCTGACATTTACGCACAGAAAAATCACACCAGGGTCACATGACTAGAACATTGTCACTCAGCATTTTAAAGAGAGTTTGGCCTTTAGATTGAGGCTCCTGCCTGTGAAGTGACGGTAAGCACCATGGTGGGACCTGAGGATCGGTCTGACGCCTTCTGAAAGGAGATTTCAGCAGCTTCTGAGTCCGCTAAGGGATGTAAGAACATCTCAAAAGACTTTGAAATCACCTGTTTGATTGTGTGGAAGATTGTCTACAAGTTGAGGACGATCAAAACCGCTGCTAAGATGCCTAGAGAACCCTGAGCAGTTCACACAATGTGGAGTGATGAGTCTAGGATTGAATTAAACCAAACAGGTACATGCCTGGTTTAAGCCAAATATTAAAGGGAGCTTAAACCCAAAGAGTGACAGAAAACTCTCTGGGTTTGGCACCACAACCTTCTGAAATGATGCTGAATCTTCAGACCAGGAACTAAACCATGTGTGTGTGTGTGTGCGTGTGTGTGCACATCTTCACAGCACTGATGAGGATGTGCAGGTGTTTTCCACTGTGTCCAACTGGAACCTCATTCTTCCAATGGAAATATCCATCACTGGTTCAAAACCCCGTTCAGGAGCCATGACAGGCTCTGGATCGCGTTGTGAAAAAACCCTCTCTGAGATTTCCAAAACAAAATCTGCCAGCATTTCTACATCCTGAGTTTCTGACAGACGTTAGAAGTAAGGAACAAATCAATTAATCGCATGATAAATTAAAACAAGCCCAACAATTTCCATTTCCATAATTTACCGTTTTTCTCTTTTCTCTCTCTACCAAAAATTGGACGACAAAAGTCTTCAGTCTGTTTCTTTGGTCTCAACTAGACCAAACGTCATAATTCATTTTATTTGTTGTTGGATATTTAAAACATTTTCCAATTCCAGTGTTAAATGTTCATTGTAACTTAAAGTTTATTGAGTTTTGAGAATGTGTTCTTGCATTATTATGCCACTAACATTACACTACTTGAAAATGGTCTCAAAACAACAATATCATTGTTTATTGCAATAACTTATGGGACTATTTATCGTCCAGCCAAATTTGTTGTGACAGGCCCAGTTGGAAGTCTTGCTCTCTCTCGCTCTTTTGCAGAGCAAATTACATGTCGTAAAAAAAAACAAAAAAAAAACTTGTGGCATCTCGGTGTTGCTTATGATTTCATGTCAAGCACTTGTACTCAACATAGCTAAATTTGATTCTTCATCAGCAGCAACCCCCACACTGAAGAGTGTTCTAACTGGTTTGCATTCATTTTGCCAACCTGCATTCATTTGTAAGTGAAAATTATTGGATTTTTGAGTTTCTATCCATCTAGTCACCAGGTAGGTCCGATAAAACATAAACATCTTGGCGCATCGCTATTTAAATTTACTGTTTTTCTCCAGCTACTCTATTGGAAAACAACACATTTCTACAGCAATATCCCTCCTGATAATCCCTCTCTGTTGCCGGTAGGTCAAACATACTTGGTTGCGTGTCTTTGAGTTGTGCGTTAAAGCTGCAGTTAAAAATCCTGCAAGCACTTTGTGGTGGATGCTGTGCTGCTCAGGCTGCTGTAATGCATTGTGCAAGCAGATGGATTACAGCTTTAATGAGCAGAGAGCTGTGGCCGCGGCCGGCGCGTCGCTGGACGGTCACAGAGAGCCGGAGGAGCTGTAATCAGATCCCCCGAGCCTGGAGGGCTGGCTACATGGTGAAAGACTCCGAGTCCCTTGTCATTACTCTGCAGCAGAGAGGAGGGGACGGTGGGACAGTGACTGAATATGTGACTGAGATGGATCTGTGTGGTGTAACAGCAGTGGACGAATGTCGATCCGCTGGCATTTTTTTGTTGCTTTTTTTAAAGAACTCGCAAGGTTATCATGCAGATCTCACTGCATGATAACCTTCAATAATAATATCACATTTTCCCAGTATCATAGTATTTAAATACAAATAATTAAAGGGTTTTTTTTGTTTATTTTGGGTTTTTTTTTAGCTTTACATCGTGTTATAATGTTATTCTCTCATCAAAAACATACTTGGAGTGTTGTCTTGATTCTTTCATTCACGTCTGAGAAATCCTGTGCAAAACGCCTAGGTGGACCTAGCTCCGCCTTTGAGGCGCAGCTCATCCTCTGAGCCCCCTCCCTCCAGACTCACCCAATCAGCTCCTTCAGACTAGCCAGCAGCAATTAGCAAACACCTGGTGGAAGTGCACATCCGCTGAGCTCACCACACTAGCTTCTCCTCGGTGTAACGTACAAATGTCGCTAAAGGGTTAATAGAGGAGCCATGTTGTGATGGTGGAGGCGGAGTTTCAAAAGAGGTTTTTAAAGCGATAGAGGGCCAATTTCAAGGTGTTAAATAAAGTCATATTTGACACAACGTTTTTGTAACAACTGAAGGCAACATAGTTAGTGGATTATGCTATAAAGTGGCACTATGTGCCTGGAAAATACATAATACTTCCCCTTTAAACAAAGCTGTTTTGCAGGCCAAAATGGACAATTTGAGTACAGCTGGGTCAAAAATAAGGGGCTGTTTAAAGTCACGTTTGAGCTGAAACATAAAAAGATGATGCTTCAGTGTACTATAAAGTTCAGATAGAAAGAAAAAAAAAAAAACAATTTAGAAAAGACAAGTGTGCTATGTTGTAGGTAACATTTTCTATTCTTCAGTTTAGGAAGGTCAATGAAAATCTCACCTCAAAATATTTACATCAAGCTGGTGAATGAAGTTTGTCACAGTCTGGCGTTGTGGTTATGGGTCACCATGTTCACTCCGGCCATACTTTGGACGCCCTTCATTTTAATACGTTTTTCTTAGACACAAAAGTCATAATTATTCAATCTGCTGTAAAAATAACATTGATAACTAAAGTTCACATACTTTAAAATGTGGAGTCACACATGTTGAATGCTTAAGTAGTTTTCAAGTGAACGTGGTATTTTGTCGAATATTTATTTTATAAGTTTTGCTGTTCTGCTCTTTATGGCATAATGTTGAGCGTGACGGCTGATCCGCAGTGTGCAGCGCTGACGTTCAAAAAAAAGAAAAAAGGGAAATGTTGAAATGACACGACGGAGCATTTTAGAGGTTTCAAAATCTTGGCAGCATGAACCGTCCAGCATATAGACAGTTTATCTGGCAAAATGCTGACTCAGCTGGATTACTCATACACACAAAGAATGTGTTTGGGTCATTTGCATATTTTTTTTAGTACATAACAATCATTAAATAACTGGTAGTTATTTACATGAGACGGTTTTCTTAAAAGTTCATTTATTTTAAACAAGGCTGCATTAATAAACACAGCATATCTACCATTTTTCTGTTTATTACCGTTGAAGGGAGCAAATAAGTTTAGTTTTATTTTCAAAGGAGGTTCTCTTGAGACTTTCAGGACTATTCCAGGATGTCCCTAAAAAGTCATAAATTCATGCATCTAAATTTAAGGCCTTAAAATGTTATAAATTCCCTTGAAGTAAAGTAAGATAAAGTGCGCTGGTCTATAACGGGTGAAAGATCAAAGGTTTCAAATTTGGTCTTGACTGGATCTTTTTTTTTGTGAAACTTTTCTGTCAGGCAAAAGTTGAAGTCACACTCAGACATCTTCATTGCCTTCTGTAACTCGAGACAGTTGAGCTTACTGCTAACGAGCTGCTAACATACGTAGACATTAACGTATTTTTATATCTGTGTAAACACAGCCTTGCTCGCGAGGCTATCTGGCTAGCAGACATAACTATGGTTAGCTAGCTGAAAAGAAAGCTAGCTTTTGTGTGTCCATCTTGGGTAAGTGCAGATTTGTCGCCCGACGGCCAGAAGAAGTTTGCACATATCTGTGGCGACGTAGGTTTTAAATTAAATTTAAGAATTTCAGGAGTCATTTTTCATGAATAACTTCGGAATTTGTGATTCCTTCATTTTGACGATGAACACAAGAAAATTTAATTTACCTCAAACGAGACAAAGTCACAACCGAATAAGACGAAATACAGCGGTTGTTCAGTAGGAGTGTTATAATAACCTCAGTAAAATTGGCCTTTCAAAGCGCAAGCATGTCTTCACCTGGTGAGACTCTCTAAGTGTTACACTCTTACTTTGACACAAGGAGGGAAGTAGTTTCTTGGATTCCGTGTTGTGTTGATCGATATCTACTGCCTGGTTGTAGATTTTGACGAAAGAACAGCAAAAATAAGACCAGACATAAAAACAACCTGGCAAATTTGATCTTGTGAAGGCTTTACACTCACTTTTTTCTGACATTTAAACATATTTGTCTCCTATGCGACAGGAGCAGAAGCAGACAGGGATCCTAATTGTTCTAATCTGCTGTAATCTTGTTTGGGCTGCTGATGTGAGCACTCAGCTCTTCATGCTCTTAAATGGAACCTCAGCTTTGATTCTGCCTTCAGGTGTCAGCTTTGTAGGTTTCACAGGATGACGATTCACTCAGTTACTGTTTCCCCTTCCTTTCTTCTTTGTTTCAGTTTGTCAGAGTGGTTGGTTAGCATTCTTTCTGACTCATCCTCACTCTATCAGATGTTCTCCTTTGAGCTTATTTGGTCTTTGGTCTTGAGCTTTTTCTCTCAAATAGAATAATTGCCATATTACCGAGTGTCGATTGAACGAAACGTTTCGACCTCTGCGTCTTACCATGTTTGTTTTGTCCTTCTCTAGACCGACCCGGATGGCCTGTCGGTGCTGCAGCAGCTCGGCCTGGACCAGAACTCGGACTTCTCGGACTCCAGCGTGCAGCAGCGGCTGGACGAGCACCGCGAGAGGATCCGCAGGGAGATCCGCAAGGAGCTGAAGATCAAGGAGGGCGCGGAGAACCTGCGCAGAGCCATCACGGACAAGAGGAAGGGCCAGCAGGTGGACTCGCAGCTCCGCAGCTCCAAGCGCAAACTGGAGACGCTCCAGGCTCAGCTGCAGGAGCTGGACGCACACATTGTTGTCAAGGGTCCAGACGACAACCAAGGTAAAACAGCAGGAAGGCGACGCGGCGCCCGCGAATCGTGTCATCGTCAGGCGTGGGCAGCAAAAATGCGGCAAAGTTCTGTTTGATTTTCGAAAACAATTTTTTGTTGTTGTTATGAATTGCCTTTTAGGAGGATTTAAACATACTCAAAAACTCACCAAAATTTGGTTGTGGCCAAATGGCTCAACAGCGCCCCCTAAGCTCAGACAGACCTACATGTCTAATAATTGAAATTTGGTAAACTGATAAATCCCTCAGTCACTTTGAGTTGTTGGTGAGTCACATTTGTGTCCTGAACTTGGTAAATTCCTACTTCTGAGTTGGAAGCCTGCTGGTGATGTGCGGAATTGCATGGAAGACGAAGTGGCAAAGCGGAACAACCTCGGTTACAAAGTGCCAGGCTCTTTCAACGCTGCTCCAAGCTTTAATTAATTTCTGTATTTACTAGTGAGTGTCCTGCCTTTGCGTGCATGTAAGCTACAGATCCTGCCGCTTTCCCTCCTAACCTGTCCCATCTTGTTCTCCTAAATGAAAATAAAGTCGACTACAATGCTTTTTTTTTTTAGAAGACTGGATTACTTCATGTATACTTATTGGGTATCTTCCAAGAATCTAAAACTAATTTAAAAAATAAAACAGTTTGAGGTCTAGTAAATCTCAAGTACGTCTGTGCAGTCTCGCCATGCTGACCATTTGTGTTTTATCGTAAACGTATATTTAGGTCTCTTTGTTTTTATTAAATGTTGAGAACGTTTACAGTATTTTCTGTTTTGACGTTTTTGCAGTAAGATAATAGACACTAAGATGTGGCCTTTAGCCCATTTTGATGATGTGAACACATACACCAGAAGTAACCCGACCTTCTATCACGTGTCTGCAGATACCACTAAGTCCCCAGGCTCAGTCAGTCGGACATCGGCCAATCAGCACCGGATCGCAGCTTTGGAGCGACAGCTAAACATCGAGCTCAAGGTCAAGCAGGGAGCAGAGAACATGATCCCAATATACTCAAGTGGAGCTACCAAGGTACACTCACTGTCCATTTCTCACATCTACATTTACAGAATGGGCCAGTCCTAAAAAAAGGCTTTTTTTTTTTCTCGTCTAAAACATCTTGTGGAAAAAAGTTATGTTCTTTTTTGGGGGGGGGTTTCTGCCCGGGCAGAAGAGTTTTAGAAAGTGCAGGAGTTTTTAAATAGACAGAATCTTGATTTCAAAGCATTTAATTGCAAAGTCAAATTGAGGCTCCCCTCAATTACTTTTTTACATCATATTGACCTGAGTTGATTAACTTTTTGAAAGGAGAAAAAAAAAAGAATAAAAACTTCTGGAAACTGGATTTATGCAATTTTTCTCTGATATAAAATTTAGTTTGACGTGCAGCAAAAAGAAGAGACCTTATTTTTCACAGCACCGAATATCCCGGTCCAGCTGCCGGTTCCAACACTCGAGCTCAGCTGGTGTGTGTTTTGCAGGACAAGAAGCTCCTCCAGACGGCTCAGCAGATGCTTCAGGACAGCAAAACCAAAATCGACATCATCCGGATGCAGATCCGAAAGGCCATGCAGGCCACCGAGCAGTCCGACGACAACCAAAGTACCCGCTTTTGTTTTCTTTTTGGTTTTTTTGTTTTCTTCTTTCTGTTTTTTTTATTCTCTCTTAAGCTTCATCCTCTCTTTCATCCCACCTGTCACCCTTTGGACTCGGAAGAGTTGCATATTTTATGACGCGAGTGGTAATCGATCAGTTCTTTCTTCAGATCTCCACCGTGTATAGTCATCCAGCGAAGAACACACACACACACACACCCACACACACACACATATATATATATTTATTCACATTGTCCATTACAACCTTCTTAGGTTAGAGCCTTATTGATGTTTCTCCATCCCTTTGATGTTGCCCAACAACTAAAAGCCAGGCCTCATTTAGCTGCGGCCGCAGAGAGGAGGCAGGCCAGGCGCAGGAAGGGAGTCTAACTCCCAGATGGCAGCAGAAAGAGCTGCAGGGAAGGAGGAGAGGAGGCGCATTCAAAGGCTTCTTGTGGGGATATCTGGGTTTTCATCCATTTAGTTCCTCAAAGGAATCAATGTGCATTTGTGAAAACATCTAAGGGAGGAAACATCTGCCTTCTCACACTTTAATTTACGCAGAATAACAGATATAACAGATGCAACTCAAATCGTTTTTGAAATTCTGGCTTTGAGATCTGCATTTCCAAAATCTGTTTTTTTTTTAGTTTTCAAAGCGTACGGGTGAGTCTGTGTATGAGGTTCAGCTTGTGACGTTTTGATTGAAAATTAACAGCAATAATTTGGGTTATTTTGCCCATCAAAATATTTTTAAAAAAAATCCAGTTTCGAACTAAGCAATTAATTAACAAACTAAATATTTAGTTTACAAACTAAATGTATAGTTCCACATTAAATATTTAGATTGTGAGCATGGAGCTAGACATAATAAATGTCTAGCTCCATGCTACATATTTAGTTAGCAACTAAATATTTTGCTCTCAACTAAATACTTTGCTCTGAGCAAATAAATGTTTAGTTTGGATCACAATATTTAGCTTTCTAACTAATTACTAATTTACCAAGTAATTAGCTAACTAAGCAACTTGTTTTTTAATTACTTGGCTAACTAATTATCTAGTTAGCTGTGTAAGTAATTAGCTTACAAGCTCAATATTGTGTTCCTAAATAGCTTCGCTAAATAGCTAAGCTAACTTTATCTTCCAACTAAATGTTTAGCTCCAAACTAAATATTTAGTTTAGAGATAAATATTTAGCTTGCCAACTAAATTGCTGCTAATTTTTGATTAAACATTGTTTAACTCAGTTTTTTCAGTATTATTTAGTTTAAAATTAAACATTTAGTTACTAAAGTAAATACTTGACTTATTTTACTTGCTAACTAAATACTTTGCTTGGAGCTAAATATTTAGTTTATTTTGACTATGTTACTAAATAAACATTTAGTTTGAAACTGGCATTTGCAAGTAAACAAATAACTTGGTGAAAATATCGACACCCTATTCTTTTTCTTTTATGACAGGCAAATTATTTCTGCTAATTTTTGACCGTGTAACTTTGCAAACAGCACCCCCTACCTGCGTGTGCAAGATGTTGCAGCTGGCTGATTTCTAAGAAATGTGGTCTATTGGTGCGTTTCAAAATCAGAGCAGCTCTAAATAACGTGGGAGCGGTGAGGGAAAGGAACCTTGTTGGTAGATTGAAAAAGAAGAAGAAGACACATTGGAAAACTTGAATATGGAACAAAAATGGAGAAATATAAAAAACAGAGAAGCACTCAACTGAAGGATCTATTAGAGATGCAACAATCATACTATTTTGAAAAGAAAGAAAAAAACCCACAGTGATTATGGATTTACTGTGCAGCCTTTATGTGTATTCCCAAGAAAATGTAAATCCTCATTTTAACTGAGGTTATTGTTGGATTTCTGACACGCAAAAATGTTTTCAATTGTCAAAATAGTTCGTAAAACGTTAGCTCTAGACTGCCACTCCTCTGAATTTAATCTGCGTAGGATTTAGCGACACCTAGCTGCAAAACATGCCAGTTGTTTCGCCGGCCTTCAGTGTTTAGAAAAATGCAACGGCGCAGTTGCACATTTCTGCAGCTTGGTTTCTTCTTGTGAATCCCCACCGCATGCATCCATGTGTGATGTCGACCACATGCCTTCCTGACCCCTGACCTCTGACCCGCTTCTCCTAGGCAAGCCGGACCTATGCGGGGTGGAGCTGCGCGTCGAGGAGCTCTGGCACCACTATCGTGTGGAACACGCCATGGCCGAGGGAGCCAAGAACATGCTGCGGCTGCTGGGGGCGGGAAAGGTCCAGGACAAGAAGGCCATCGCCGAGGTGAGACAACAACAGCCATAGAGCACCAAGTCGCACAAAAAATCCATTTGTTTTCCACTTCTGATACAAATATCTGAGGTTTGGTATCGACCGATACCGATCTGATACAGAAAAACTTGACTTGAATTGACTTAAAACATTTCTTGAAAAAAAACATACATACATAAATGTACTGAATTACAAATTTATTTGATAACTCTGCACCAGTACAGCACTCTTAAAAACAGTAATGCCTTCGCAAGCTTGGTCAAACCACAACGTTAGTTTGTTCAATCAATGAAGTTAGACGTAGAACTGCCAATGGAAAATCCATTGCCTAGTCAATAAGAACATTTAACCTAGGTCTGTTATAATAATCAATAAATCGATTAATTGCGTGATAAATTGAAACAAACTCAATAATTTCCATTGGCATGGTTTATTGTTTATCTCTTTTTTTCTCTTTTTACCAAAGACTGGATAATAAAAGTCTTCAGTCTGAACTAGAGTTTATTTGAAGGACAATTTTGTTTACAAAATTCATTTTATTTGTTGTTTTGTTCATTTACTGTGGATATTTAAAATGTCTTCCAGTTCGTGTTAAATGTTCATTAAAATTTTAAGTTTACTGCTCCTTTAGAATATGTTCTTGCATTACCACTTTTACCCTTACTGTTAAATGAGCTAGAAACAATATCATCGTTTATCGCAATGACTTCTGGAACAATTTATCGTCCAGCAAAATTTGTTATCATGACAGGCGTGTTGACGATTAGATATCTTTTCCCTCCTCTCAAAATTCACTGCCACTTTGTGTTGCTCTGTCACATGAAACTGCTGTGAAATACCTGGAAGGTTGTGATTTCATCTAGTGATGCACCGATCCATTATTTATATCTGTATCGGCCCCAATATTGAAAAAGGTTGAGTATAAGTGGCAATATGCACCATCCATGAGGGCAGATCTGTTCAGCCTAATTCTGTGCTTTACACTGAGTGACGTCATGGTTTATCATTTATTTTACATTATGTTTAAAATTCCTAATTGCACTTTCAAACTCAAGGCCCGAGGGCCAAATCCAGCCCACCATAGCTTTTTATGTGCCCCTCTGGACTCCAAATTATAGCAATAGGCCCCTCCAGTTTTTCACAAATAATAATTCACACAAAAATCAACATTTTTTTCTGATTTTATCAAAATTTTTTCCTCAAAATTAGCCAAGATCATTTGGGCTCAAGTGACTGCTGTTGCTTGATGGCAAGTTATATTCCACGACTAATAGAGTGATTAATAAAAGGTCACATTTAACATCATATATTAGCACTGTTACGGCCCAAGGCCTTTCCTCTGGGTTTTAACATCCCTGTTCCAGAACCTCTGATTGGTGCTGATTGGAAGTGGAGGCAGCTGGCCAGTGTCTCCATGAATGACATCAGATCAGCTTAAGATGCACCATCACTAAACCAGCCCATTTCTTTCTGTCTTTCTGCCATCCCTCTTTCTCCCTTTTCTCTCCAACCAGTTATGACTTTTGTTAAATAAATCCCACTTTAAGTTATCCTCTGCGTTGCTTCCCTTTAATTTGTTATGGTACTAGAGCCAGACCATAGCAGCACAAATATCGTAAACATTCCTTACAAATATTTCTAAATTAACATCACAAAATGATTGCATAGAACCACAATCCTGGATGGACTGATTAGTGTGAAAAGATATTCAATATTATGTTATTTTAAGTAACAGTTATTGAATGCTAAAACACCTATTTATTGGTATTTTGACAATTTAATTGGTTTTTATTAATACGTTCTTTAAGAGCATTCAGATTTTTGATCTGGACCCAAATGGAAATGAGTTTGATGTCCCTGATATAACGAATAAAACAAGTGAATCATGGACTATTTTGAATTTAAACAAGACATTTGGGGGTGGAATGATGTCACAGCACCAGCAAAGGAGGATTCTGTGACGTCACAGGCGATGCCGTTTGTGATGTCATCAACTGCAGAATTGTATGTCACACAATTCTGCATATTTGTCATTGCTTGCAATACCACTGACTAGTTCAGACGCTCGCAAAGCTCTTTCCAGTAGTTTACTAATCAACAATTTTAGCGATTGCATTTAGGAGAAATGTCAACAAAATACAACAGTGGAATGACTGGACCCAATGCCAGAAGGGGAGACCATCAAAACCCCCAAGGCAGGTTCCCTCCTGCACATCCAAATGACATGCAAGGTGAAATTCGAAGATTGCGCTCTCTCCTGGATAAGGAAACCGCCAAAAGGAATAAGGACAACAAAAAACTGACCCGACTGCAGGAAGAACTGGAAGAAATGGAGTTCCAGGTACAAAAACAAGAAGAATTAAAATCAGGGTTTTTGGATCAGGCCTTAAAGGCAAAAACGGAACTACAGCGATTACAGCGGTACAGTGATCCACAAGTGCTTAAAGCCATGGTCATTGCTTCCCACGCTTATGCAGACATTAAAGATTTGGAGAAGGAAGAGCTCCAAAAGCTGTTTGAAGATTCAAAAGTGGCCCACTTCCACAGCATGGAAGCAGTGGTTTCTGAAATACACGATGAAAAACAAAACAGCAGGGCCTTACAAGAAGAACTCAAGGAATTAAAGAAAAACTACGAGGAGCTGCACTCCAAATATGAAACTGATGTAACTCTGGTCAGGCAGGAGGCCGACGTACAAAAGACTGCAGCACTGCAAGACAGAGAAAAGATTTGGCGAGATGAATTAAAAGCAATCAAAAGCTCTTTCGACAACATTATCGGCAGCTACGAAAGGCAGGTTTCTGGACTGCAACAAGAAGTAGAACGTTATCAAGAACAATTGAAAAACGAAACGGAGGCAAACATAGAAGAAGACTATGTCAATCAGCAGCTTATTCACAAAATTATAGCTGAGAAGGAGGAGCTTTTCCAGCAAGTCCAGAAACTGACGCTCCAAATAACAGAGGAAAGAAAAATTTACCTGCAGAGATCACAGGAGGACCAGGCCCTTCTTGACAATTTCAGAGCTGAGAATGTCATCCTACGCGAAAATACTCGGCAAGAGATTACTTTGCTGCAGGAAAAATTAAGCACCGTCCAGACCGAGTTGGAGAACTGTCAGCATGAAACACAAACCGCTGCTTCGAAAGAACAAGCAGACAAATCCAAGCAGGAGAAGACTGCTGAGGAAAAAGATTTAGAAACTTGTAACGATGAGCAACTGCTGCCTGACGCGCTGAATGCCGATGAAGATTTACAACTCAAACCTGTCTCAGCTGTCATTGAGGAGGAACAGGGCAAAGACAACCTTGTTGAAGATATTCATCAAGAGGTTTCTTCGACAGAGGAACTTGCGGAAGAAACCAGACCGTGTTGTACAAGTGATCCAGAAACAGAGGAAACCAAATTCACTGGAGAAACAGGCCTGGAAGATTTTGATAGGACAGATTTGGAAGCCTTAGAGGATAATAAGAGGAAAAAATCTAAACGTTCTGTTTGGCAAACGGTCAAAAAAATGTTCGGATGGAAGAAATCCAAAAAAAAAAAGCGAAAGAGTGACAACAACGAATGTGTTCCTGACTGATATTTAGAGGAGAAAGTCGCGCAAAGAGAGAAGCTGAGGACTGGAATCAGTCGCAGGTTGTAGCCTCTGTGTACGGGGCGCCATGCGACGCCCCGTACACAGAGGAAATTTAAATTTCTCCCCTATTGACAAACTAGAAAACAGATTCCTCCCCAACCCAATTGGAAAAAACGTGGGCAGCACGGTGGCACAGCGGTTAGCGCTGCGTCTTCACAGAGACCATCTGTGTGGAGTTTGCATGGTCTCCCCGTGTTTGCGTGGGTTTTCTCCGGGTGCTCCGGTTCCCCCCACATCTCCTAAAACATGCAGGTCAGGTCAGTTGGTCACTGCAAATCGCCCCCAAAAGAGTTTAAGAAACTCCAAACACGTGCAGTTTTATTGTTAAACTTGTGAAATTAATTTAATCAGCCGTACGTTAAGACATTTTCTCTTCGCTGGTTTAGTGCCGCAACACTCAGCTCAATTTTTATCGCAACGCATTGATTCAAGAATGAAAATTTCTTCTTTTATTAGTAATGATTTCTGCTTGTTTTCACTGTACCTGTGCTTTTATGGTTTGTCCTTTAGTTTTTCCTTTTCTACTCGCTTTGTACATTAATTTGCACTGAATTGTAGCTCCTAACACTGTGTTTAAACCTGCATTTTAGAAAAGATTAGCAAAGGATCATGCAGTGGCTTTTTTTAGGACGACTGTGGCTCTGTGACTAGCAAAGCACGACTAAATCCTGTTTTTCTTTTCATACCAAACATAAAAAAGCTGATTTAACACGTTTGGACTTCTTCAGGTTCCAGGGTGTTAAATTAAGATTAGAGTTAAATCTGTAGATAATACAGATGATAATTGTAATCATAATTTAATACTCCGGACCGTGAAGAAGCCCGAAGTTGTTATATCTGGCTTGTTTGTTTGTTATAAGAAAAAACAGGTTTTATCAAAAACGAAAGTTACTGTGTGATCTGTTTCTGTCTTAATTTAGATCAATAGATTCAAGATATTATAACAAACTTAACAAAATAGTGCAATTTAACATGAAAACTCTGTAGAAAAGCGAAAAAAGAAGAACAATTAATGAAAGTACTAGAACTAGAGAACTTGATCAGAAATCTTGTCCATTACAGGACAAAATCAAGTCGTAGATAAATTCTTTGTAATAAATATAAAATTTTTGTTTGTTGACTAAGAAATTCCTAATCCAGTCATTTTTTAACCAGTTTTACAATAAGACTGCAGATTATGTTTTGTTTAGGATGTTACTCATAGGTTTTGTTTGTCAACCTGGGTTCGATTCCCAGTCCCGGGGAATCTGCTGCATGTCATTCCCTTCTCTCTCCTCCCAATTTCCAAAAACAACAAATAAAATTAACTTTGTAAACAACATTGACCTTCAAAATAAGGGCTACTTGAGACCAAAACACCAAACTTAAGACTTTCATCATCCAGTTTTTGTAGAAAGAGAGAAATAATTTATCATGCGATTAATTGATTTATTGATTATTGCGACAGGCCTACTCCAGTCTTTCCAACACTTCGAGCACAAATATTATGTACCGTATTTTTCAGACTATAAGTCGCAGTTTTTTTCATAGTTTGGCCTGGGGTGCGACTTATGTGTGAAATTATTACCACATTATTATATCATATCACATGTTATTTTCACACTAAACCGCCAGAGGGCGCTCTAGGCCTGTGTTGATAATGTGTGTGGTAGAAGCTACCTCCGGAGTTAGCCGAGTTGTTTACAAGCGACACCAAAGATGAAGATTTAGTAATTTGGAGTAACATGGATGGTTTGATAAACTTGTTAGCATGTTATTTATGCTATAGTTATCTGAATAACTCTTAATATGTTATGCTAACATACCAGGCAC
>CAEGAD010083273.1:0-27158 GCA_903067055.1 Poeciliopsis paucimaculata | reverse complement strand
TCATTGTTCACCTGTGCTGCCTGGATTTCTGTTCTCTTTGTGTTTGTCATTAAAACCATCGTTATTGCACATCAACACGAGTCCACGACGTCCATCGTCACCAACTCATGACAGTATTACATGCAGTTTTCAGGGTTTACCTGTGAGGTTGAGTGTTGAAGGCGACAGCGCCACCGGGTCATTCAAGGAGTTCATTTCAGCTCCGTCACGCAGCCAGATGACCTTGACCGGATCTGGAGGGCCGTGAGCCACACATCTCAGACTCAAAGCCTCATTGGCCACTACGGACCTGGGTTGAGGCTCCGCAGAGAAATGAGGAAGGCCTGAGCAGGAAGTTGCTGAATCAGTTTTCCTTTCACAGTGAAAGCACAAACCCATCCCAGAGGTTTGGACGCTCACCTTCCAGCTGAATGCGCCCGACGTTGGACAGAGTCTGGTTGCCTTCGGACTCGACGGCACACCTGTAGGGGCCCATGTCCGACAGCTGGACCTTCTCAATTCTGAAGGGTGGATACAAATGATGGTGAAGGTCCGGAAGAAACAAGTAAAAACTGATAAAACGGGTGAAGCTACGAAAATTTAAAAATGAAATTATGAGAAAAGAGTTACACAAGAACAAAATCCTAACACTACAAGAATAAAGTCGTAATTTACGAGAATAAAGTTGTAATATTATGATAATAAAGTCATAAAATTACAACTTTGTTGCCAAAAGTTTCTGACTTTATTCTCAAATTATTATGACTTTAAACTTTTATTATCTTGACTTTGTTGTATGACTTTATGCTGGGAATATTATATCTTTCTCATAATATTGTTACTTTATTCTCAAAATATTGACTTTATTCTTGTGTTATTTTGAGTTTATGGTTGTAACAGTTTTATTTTCATAATGTTATAACTTTATTCTTGTCATTTTATGTTTTTTTCTCATAATTTTATTTATTTATTTTATTTTTCTTGCTATGGCCTTAACACGCTGTCATAGATTTCAGTAGCAACTAGAAAGAAAAAGGGATTTTCTAAATTATTAGTTTTTAAAATTTGTGTAAACTTTTTGTCACATGTGCCAAGAAAAAAAAACCTAAAATAAAGCAATAAAGTTGTACGAGTTTTCTTTTTTTTTCTTCAAATAAAAAAATCTTGTGGTTTGACTAATTTATTCTCAGTATTAGGTCAGGATTTGGGTCATTTTCTTACAAAACGCTCGCTGTATTTAACCAGGTTTAATGATTTAGGTGCAGTGAAGACGGCTTTCCAGTTAAAGTTTCAGGATAAAGGCGATTCTACTTATTACAACAGCTTGGTTATAAAAACACATTTTCTATGTTGTACTAAATATTTTGCATTGTAAGGGAATAATAACTATACACTAATTCCAAATAAAGAGTCTCTACATCAACCACTTGAGCTGGATGGGTCAAATTTGGATCATTCTGAAATGGCAGTCAGGGGCCATAGAAAATAAATTCAAGGGCCACAAATGGCCCACGGGCCGCACTTTGAGCACCCTCTGATGTAGAACCACTGGAAACCAACATTATCACATAATTCAGCACCAAACCGGGTCTGGAAAGCAGATAAAATGCAGAAATGAAATTTTCCTGCAGAGATCTTATAAATAAATTTGAAAGAGCTGCTTCCTACTTGAGCGTGCTCGTGACTGTCCAGGTGTTGTCGGTGATGGTCTGGGACTGGTCCGTGTCTTCGAACTGAAGAGGAGCGCCGTCTTTGAGCCAGACCAGATCGGGCGGGACCGAGTTCTCGTCTCCGGTTCCCTTCAGCTCGCAGTGCATCCTGACCGGTTTGCCCAGGGACGAGACGACGGTGCTGGGACTCTTTTCAAACTTCAGGTCTTTGTTTGAGAGATGAGGAAGAAGAAAATGATGAATTATTTTGAGAGTCAAGAACTTAAAACTCATCTAAAAATTTGTCTTCTGTTTTGGTTGGGATGAATACAGCAGAAGACATTTCACAATTTCTTACTTTAAAACCACAAACTTCAATGTGTTTTGTTGGGAATTTATTTAAAAGACCAATTCAAAGTAGTGAGTGATTATGGAAGGCAAGGAATAAATAAAAACTGCAACATTTGTACCAAGAACCCCTGAAGGAAATGACTCCAAAACCTCTGAAGTGCAACTTCCTTCTTCACAAAATGTAAACAAAAATGGAGAAGCGGTTGCAGGATTTCTCATTTGTCTTTGGTAAAAATCCACGAGCCATTTCTCCCACTAATTTGCTTCAGTTGTATTTACTCAGAATCCCTTGCAATGTAGTCCACTTCCTGCTTCTATAATCCGCTTGCTGCTAACATGTGCATTCAAGCCGCACTTCATCTGAGCCGAGGCCGAGGTTATAGGTAGACAAGAGTTTGTTCTTTTTTTGCATTCACACCTCCGCAAACGAACCGGACTTTAGATAAACGAACTGGAGTTTGATTAAAATGAACTAAACATGGCTGGTGTGAATCATCACCAGTAGCTTCTGAGATTACAACTTTAGCTGGATGGTAAATTGTCTGAGCATTTACTGCGATAAACGATAACATAGTTGTTTTGAGACCAAGTCATTAAATGGTAATAATGCTAGAACAGATTCTCAAAGATTAATAAACTTCAAGATCTAGTCCATAGATTATAATTTAAACAATTTAAATAAACAAACAAAACAACATAAACTAAAATTAAATAAATTATGAAGTCTCTGTCAACAAAATAGTCCTTAAAATAGAGCGAGCAGAGACCAAAGAACTAGTCTGAAGATTTTTATCATCCACTTTTTGGTAGAAAGACAGAAAAGAAAAAGACAATAAACCATGCAAATGAGTTTGCTTCAATTTATCATACAATTAATTGATTTATTGATTATTGCGACAGGCCAACTTCTGAGTAAAATATCTGAATTTCTTGAAAACGCTTGGTTTAAGCAAGCTTAATAAGTTAATTAAAATTAGATTTGGGTGCAAAAAAGAAAGGTTTTTATTAAAGATCACTGGATAGATGCAGCATCTATCCAGTGAAAATACCAACAATGTGGTTATTTAAAGACAAATAATTGCTGTTGTTACCGATATTTTCTATTGTAACGAGATTTTTCTACCTACATCAAACACCTGTGCTTTGGGTGAAATTTGTATCATTCTTGAACTGAAGTTAGGGCCCAAACACAATCAGTCCAGGGGCCGCAGATGGCCCTCGAGTTGCAGTTTGGGCACCCCTGCATTAAAGGGAGAGTAGACCGCATCATTTAAGCAACGCATGCAAACTGTGCCTCTGTTCTCTCACTTTTATTGTTGCTATTTATCTCCCAGCACAAATTTTCCCAAGCTTGTCTAACAGTCATCTAAATCTGAGTCAGGGGCCGACCTTTGACCTCTGATCCCAGAGGGTTGAGCTGGAATACTTCTCCTGTTAGCTGCAGATTCCACAGTCAGCACTGTTTACTTTCTGCATAACAAATTGGGATTTTGAAGCTGCTCTGCTTTGTTGTTTTTGTCTCTTTGTGGCTTTTGCATCAAAAGTCCTTCTTGCCTTTTATTTTCATGCTTGGTTGAGCTTCACTGTATCCTTTGGCTGCTTTCAGGGAAGCTTGTAACCCTTTTATGAGAATGCAGATATCCAGAGAGCCAGCCAATGGACAAACTCTGTGTGTGTGTGTGTCTCACTCTAGTAATTCATTTGTAGCTAATCCGTCCCCTCGCTTTTGTCCCCTAACCTCCTTTTCTTACAGCCTGAACCCTTCCGAGTTGCATCCATGCTGCAAAATTTGAATGTGCACATACCAAAAATACCTCACAAAGGTTGCGCTGTTATCCTCCCCGCATTCCCTCCCCGTTTCTGACTTTTTCAGCGTAATTCCTCCCCTCCGTTTCAGAGCTGCGCCTTTGCCCTTTCCATACCATTCTTTGGATTCATTACTTTTGGATTTCAGCGCCTTCCCTTTGGTCCAAACTCTTTCTCCTCCGCTGTTGCCCCCTCGGCTCATCCATCATTTCCAGGGCATGACTCAGACTCAGCGGAGTTGAGTCATGTGGCAAACATCCACACCTCTGGGCGGCCCATCCCCACTTCTCAAATCATTCTCAAACTTCTAAGACGGTAAGAATTTTAAAAAAAAGAAGAAAAAAAGAGCTAATTTTAAGCAGTGATTAAATGATTAATCAGATTAATCATGATTAATCGATAATTGAAATAATCGTCAAATAATTTAGTTGTTGATTAATCGCTAACTGGACTATATAGACTCAAAAAAAGACAATTTGCTAAAAGAACAACATATCCAGAGCAGCAATTAAGCCAAATTTGTACAAAAAAATCTACATTTTGCATAAATATATAATAAAAAATGTCTTTTGTAAATATGTTGTATTCAGTTTCATGGTTTTGGCTTCACCTGCTAAATAAAGCATCTTTACTTCCAATTATTATTAAAAAAATAATCAACAGATCAATCCTAAACTGGTTTGATTATTTGTTAGCTGTACAAATTATGTAACATTCACTAAAGGAATGCTTTGTGATTGCATTTTAGGCAATAAAATGTTTATTTATTTATTTTTAAAAAATATTTATTATTTCATTCAATGTATTTATAGTAATGTATGAAATAAGATTAAGTGTTTAGATAAAAAAATCTTCAGAATGACACATTTTTTACCCGATTGATCGATAATCGTTTGAATAATCAATAGAATAATAGATTCCTTTAGTTGCTGCTTGTTGTACAGTTTTGTCCCTTACAGCAGATTCCTCCTGAAACACATTTAACTGGTTTCTCTGAGTTTCAATTCTGTTGTTATCTGAGTTAAACGAGTCCGACTTCAACTTTAATGCCAAACGAGGTTCGTTTCCTGCTTCGCTGGTTCAGATTTGAGTGTTGTAACAGTTTCAGTATATCTGCAGCTCCAACTCGTCTGTCACACTCCACAGCTTTCTGAAGAGAAAAAACAATATTCCTAGCACATCTAATATGAAACATTTTAAACATTTTTCTCTTCTGCTTGACTGATTGTGTTGCTTCACTAAAGTTTCCACTTTATCTAGATTTAAATACCTTTTTTGCTGAAACATCTCTTTAGGATCCCTTATGAGTCTAATTTTAAAAATCAGGATTCTTAGCTGGAAAGCAGGACTTTAAGAACAACAACAAGCTGGTAAATCAGCAGGATTCGAAGGCTGATAAGTGTTCACAATATTATCTAGTAACTTTTTGCATTCAAACTAGTTGCACAATTTAATTGCAGTAAATATTACAATATGTGTGCAATAACCCAATCAGATTGGACAATTTGAGTCCAATAATTAGTAGAATATTATACTGTAATATGCTATTCATATTAATAACAAAGTATCTTGAATTGGAGTGAATTGAGTTGCTAAAGCTCACATAAAAACATATGTAAAACAGTAAAGAAGAAAAAGTTTCAGAAAAACAATAGATCACAAGGTTGTTTGGTGTATTTTTTAGTCTGTAGTTTTATTTTGTGTGTTTTGTTCCTGTATTTATTATTGTGCTTTAACATCAACTTGCCAAAAAAAAAAAAATCCTTCATTAAAACATTTGTTAACCAGATTGACTTGACTGTGTGAAAAAGTTTATTTTCCCTGAGTCCTCATAACTGGTGAGCAGTCTTATACATCACTGTTAAAGACTTTTAGTCCACTTTTGTTTTCATAATTGATTTAATTCAGACGTTTTGCCGCAGCATCTCAATTAGATTTAAGCCCAGATTTTGACTAGGCCCTTGTAAAACCCTTCTTTCATTCAATTAAAGTACTTTGGATCATTGTCCTGTTAAATAGCTGTAAAATATCCAGTATTCACAGTTCAATCTCTTATAACAAGTCGACCAAGTCCAGACCAAGCAAAGCAGGTCAAGACCATCACCCCACCGCCATGATTAACCGCCATATTGTGCTTTGGCTCCTAAAGCAGTGATAGCACACGAATGTAAAGGTACAAAAAGTTTCCATTTGGCTTCCACATCCCTATAAAAACCCAAAGATGTTTGGGATGACCAAGATATTGGTCGATAAATGTGACACAAACTCTTGTGTTTTCGACAGAAAACAACAGGAAGAAGGAGAAACATTCTTGAGTTCGCTAACGGTCGGCTGTGACGTATGTAATGCGCCTGTTCGACGCCATGAAGCTTACCGGAAGTGGTGTGCGCTGTAAACAACTGTGAAGAGAGAAGTACCGAGCCGAACGAGGCGGCCGCTAATGTTATTCCAATATCTGGAAAACGTTGACCCACATGGACTGAACGGCTTCGTTCACGTTCTTAGCTAAAACTACAGGCGGACTACAATTCTGAAACAGCGCAGAAAACTGACGTCATCGTTCTCAACTCCGCCTTCTGTTTGCTGATTGGCCCGGCACAAATCCAGCGGGCGAAAGCTAGCCTGGCTATCTTAGATGAGGTGTTTATGCTCTTCTGGAGCAACTTTTGTAAACTAGCCCCTCCTGGAAAGATTCACGACTGTTTTATGTTTTCTTCATCTGAGGACAGAGGCTGTTACTGCGGTCTGCTGGAGGCAAACAGCACCAGAACCAGGCTAATGTGTTGGTGGCCGAAAAAAGTATCTAATCACATTAAAGTCCGGTTTGTTTGGACAACCTTCCCCCCTAATAAGTAGATACACTTGTCTATCTATCACAATGTATAAACAACACAAGAATGATTGAGAAAACAATTTAAAATAAATGAAAATATTTTTTTAAATAATTAAGCTAAAAAAATTATTGTATTTAAAACATTTTCCAGACTAATTTCACTCTAAAATAGTTTTCTGTTAATAGAGTAAATCTGATCCTGACCAATCACAGCAACGTTTTCACTGAGACGCATCACAGAAAAACTTCAACTTTCTTCCACTGAAAGTTACATTTAGAAGTGGATTAAATGATTGATTTATTTTAAAAGTATTGTTGTTGTTTTTTTTAACTTCATACTGATTGGAGGACGTGTTTTATAGTTTGGGTGATCATCAATAAAGCTGTAAGGCTGCAACAACAACAATAATAAATGTACATTACCAAGTTGCGTTTTTCTTTAGAGCACTTTATGTCATCCAGATGTTGCGGCTGCTCAGCGCCCTCAAAGCAAATTACTCTAATGACTGAACATCAAAAGAAATCCCACGGGGCAAATTGCCCATTACTTATACAGTCCCACGGATCAAGGTGGACGAATTAATCCGCATTTACCTGACAGCTGTGCGCCAGAGACGGGCGCAAAAGCGACGCAGAGGATGAGGAAGCAGCAGCTCCAGCCCGCCATGGTTCCTCCCGGCAGGTCACCTGGAGAACCGGGGGGGAAAACAGCCAACCTGGAGCGGAGCGGCATCAACGCATCTCCGCCGCGTCTCTCCGGTTTGGATGTAGATGCTGAGAATGTTTTTGAAGGCGACGCAGATTCAGCCGTTTCGTTTCCCCCTTTTCAAAGATGACAAACTTCTGCTCCAAAGTTGTTACTTTTCTGTCTTTGTCGTTAACAAACCTCCAGTTCTTCACCATTAAAGCTCGGTAAAGTTCCGTTGCACCGAGATTAGGTTGTACAAAGTCTATTTCTGGCTTCAGAGGGAGTATTTTTAAACCAGTCTGCTTCCCGACGTTTTTCCTCCCTCTCTTCAGACATTCCCCCCTCTGACTTTCTTTAACCCCCTCTCCCCTACAAACAGGATTGAAATTCCTCTACTCAAAATCTCTCCACCCTCCTCCTCTTCCTCCTGTTGTTCCTCCTCCTCCTCTTTTCCAGGGTGGTGAGAAGCCCTGCAGCATGCTGATTGTCCTTTTCTTTTCTTAATTACGCACGGATCCTGAGAAGCTTGAGACATTGGATCAGGGGAGCACAAACTTAATGCAAAGGGACTTGGAGGTTAGAAAAATGTTCTTGCACCTCGTCAGCAATAAACTAAGGGTTGAATCTGTTGTTGGAAAGCTTCTAGATAAAAAAAAAAACTTTGCAGAAATCAAAATAATTTTGCAGGTTTTCTAGATGTAAATTGGAAAAACAACAAAATTTAGTCAATCTGGATCTTTAACCAAGTTTAGTAAATGAATTAAAAGTAGATTTAGTTAAACTCACTGGATTGATGTGGAGCTTGACAGACAAAAAGTTTACAGATAAATAATTTAGATTGTTAATAATTTATGTAATTTTGATCTACCTAAAAATGGAAAGTCTTTTAAAAAAAATAAAATTTAAAACAAATTAAGTTTTTTAAATTTTTTAAAAAAAAGGTAAAAATAAAATGTTTTAAATACAATAAATTAAAATACTTTCTAAATAACAATAATACTGATAATACATTTGATTATTAATTAAAATATTTACTTACTTGTTTACTTGACGAAATAATATTTAACTACTTAAATATTATTTAAATAAATAATTCCATCTCCATATCTGTAAAGTTGCATCATTCTTGAGCTGAAGTCAGGGGCCAGATGCAATTAGTCCAGGGGCCACAAATGGCCCCCGGGCCCACCTTTGGGAACCTCTGCACTGTCAGCAGAGTAAAGCCAAATAAAGCCGTTACAAAACATCCAACGAGTTGGGATTTTACTATAACAACTGTCAGGATGAAAGAATGTATTTATTTGGATTCTTCACTAGTTAAATCAGATGTTTTTGATTTTAAAAAAAAAGTTTAATTTAATGTGAATAAAAAAAGTCATATCAGCTGATATTCTGGTTCA
Source organism: Poeciliopsis paucimaculata (assembly GCA_903067055.1). NCBI lineage: Eukaryota > Metazoa > Chordata > Actinopteri > Cyprinodontiformes > Poeciliidae > Poeciliopsis > Poeciliopsis paucimaculata. The sequence goes on along the minus strand of CAEGAD010083273.1, from coordinate 18,452 downwards.
GATATTCCAAGCAGTGCCGGTCCAAACTTATGTGAGGCCCGAAGCCAATTTAATTTGGGGGCCAACTTTTATTTAAACCCACCGAAAACCACAGTCTTTCCAAGCCTTCAGTTGTTTTGTGATATTTTTATTTTATTTTTGTAATAACACAGCAAAAACATTAAACCTTTCCAAGTATTTCTGGTCTAGTTTTATTTAAACTTTAAATAAGACAAACCAACTTTTTCAGCAAGATATAGGATCTTGTTTTAAGTTAGTAATTTCTTAATTTTCATAAAAAGTTATCAGATAATTTATAACATTTTGTCCATATTATATTTTCATCAATATTAAGGGATTATTTATCTTTCTGAAAAGTTATGTAAATTAGTTGTGTTTTATTTTCAGATATTTGTAATAGAAACTATATCAAAAATACTTGGTACAATTTTGTGTTTTTGCAGTAAATTCCTTATTTTATTGAAGTATTTTGTGATATTTTTGCAATAATTTGTCCCCACTCTGTGTTGTTTGTGCTTATTTGGGACTTTTTAATACTCACCTTATTGATAATAACTTGACAACTAGTAAAACAGAGGCAGCAGCAGTAGTAGAAGGAAATACTGCCCCCTGCTGGTGGGAGTTAGCATCACTAAAACCGATTGATTTCGACAATATTTTGCTGATAAACTCAAAAATCACACCTCAAAACGTTTCCTGAGAACAGATAGGATATTTTTTATTTCTTCTTTGCTTTTAATTTATGAATTATATAATTACACACACACACACACACAAAAACATTCGACAAATTTATTGACAAATTAACTGAGTTTGGATTCAGTTTGCATGTTTGTTTTCACATGTTTTCGTACATTATTTGATCTAATTTATTTAGTTGTTTGTTTCTTAATTGCTCCTCAGTTTTCCAGACTTTTCTGGTCACAGTTTTCCTTACACTGCAAAAACAAAACAATCTTGCCAAATATTTGTAGTTTAGCTGCTGGTGCAAATTTCTTAAAACACTTGAAATAAGATAAAACTAACTTACAAGTAACTTTTCAGTAAGAAACAGGAGTCAATAGTTTCTTGATATTGATGAACAAAATATTAGGAGGTTCCACTGCGCCGTTACCTAGCAACCCCAGAAAACGCCCAGCCCGTAACCTAGCAACCCAGTTCGAGTTCCACTGGGAGATTATTTCAATTATAAATGAAATCCTTAATATTTTCATCAATATTCAGGAGTTATTGACTTAAACAAGCTCCTAAATGTTTCTGAAAAGTTACTTGTAAGTTAGTTTTGTTTTAATTCAAGTGAATTACTCGACCAAAAATACTCTGTCAGATTCTGTGTTTTTGCAGTGTACCTCATCACAAGTTAATTAAATCAACACATCTGTCCCTGACTCATTTCTTAATTTGTGCTGTAGTTTATTTTTTATAAAACCTTTTGTTATGCTTTGGTTGCTGATTCCTCTTCAGTCCCATGGAGACAATGGGGAGATGCTGGGAACTCAGACGCGCTGGCCCTTTAAGAGTGTCTCTGTGGGCTGTGTTGTGTTCCCAGGGTCTTTAATGGAAACACAGAGGGACTGAGAAAGACCCCATTGTATATTTTCTTCCTTTCATGAGGAGCCGGAGCAGCGGTTTCTGATAGGAGCCGGGGCGGGGGGAAGGGTCGCGGAGGGGCTCCCGTTCCAGAAAAGAGGGCTCCTCCACTCAGAAACACAAACTGTGATGCTGAACGCGGCTGCAGGCTGGAGTGGATGTCTGGCTTTGGGGAGAGGGGGATGGGCATCAGATTCACCAGAATCCAGCTTACCTGTCTGCAACCTGACAGGTCCATCAGATAAACACACTGCAAAAACACAAAATCTTACCAAGTAGTTTTGGTTCACTTAAAATAAGACAAAACTAACTTACATGTAGCTTATCTGCAACTTATAGGAGTTTGTTTTAAGTAAATAACTCATTAATATTGATGAAAAAGTGTAAGTATAAAATGTATATAAGTGAAAAATTCTCCCAGTGAAAGTAGAACTTTAAAAAAAATCAATATTAAGAAATTATTGACTTAAAACAAGCTCCTATATCTTGCTGAAAAGTTACTTTTAAGTTTGTTTTGTCTTATTTCAAGAGTGATAAGATGTTTCCACTAGAAACTAGACCAAGAATACTTGGTAAAATTTGTGTTTTTGCAGTAAAGGAAATAACCGAGTGTTTTAAAATATCTACAAACTAAGCCTATACTGCAAAAACACAAAATCTCACTAAGTATTTTTGGTTTAGTTTCTAGTGGAAATATCTTCATTCACTTGAATTAAGACAAAACTAACTTACAAGTAGCTTTTCAGCAAAACAAAAAATAAAAGTAAAACAGGAGCTTGTTTGATGTAAATAAGTCCTTAATATTTATGAAAAGGTTGATTATTTCACTTTTAACAAAACATTTTATCCCATATTATAAGGATAATAATCTGCCAATGGAAAAGGGACTTTTTAAAATAAATATTAAAAAATTACTGACTTAAATCAAGGCGCTTAAAAGTCACTTGTAAGTTAGTTTTGTCTTATTTCAAACGTAATAAGATATTTACACCAGAAACTAGACAAAAACATCTTGGTGAGATTTAAAATCCTGCTCTGTCAGAATCAAGTTCAGGTGATTTTTTTTTAGAGCAAACAGAAGAAATACTTTGTTGTTGTTAAACAGTAGGTTCCTCGATTCAGCGCGCTCTGCTGCCCTCTGCTGGTCATACAATGGAACAGTAAGAGAGACAAAATAAAATAATCAGAATAAAATAATGTAAAAATAAAGAACTTTGTCATTAATATTTTGTAAAAATGAATAAAAACTGCATTTATTTATTTATTGCTGATTTTAGCTACTCTTCCCTGATTGTAACTCTTTTTTTTCTAAGTTGGCTCACCAGGTTTCTTTTTTTCAGTGCATAGTAGAGATTTAGTTGTTTAAATAGGAACTTAATTTTAACATGAACATGACTAAATATGTCCTTTTAGTACGACATAATTAACATGAGTATATTGAGTCTCTAGAATCTAAAATAAAATATAAAATAATTGTAGTTATAAACCTTTAAATCAAATGGTTTCCATTTAACTTAACATGTCCGGTTTTGCAGTGCTCGTGTTCAGAAGCTCATTGTTTTATTTATCGCTTTGTTCTCCATTTCCCCGTCTGTCTGAATGCAATTATCTTCCAACCCATTTAGCAGTGAACATGACTCTTGCCGGACTGACGCATGAATGCGCCTCTCTGACTCTCATCCGCTTACGTAACGCAGTTTTAGCGCCATTCAACTCAACAATTCAACGCGCTGCGATTAATCGATCGCTGGGAAACAGGACATCTCTTTAGGGCCACCATGTCAAGTGATGCACTCAGGTTTTAAAACAACAACAAAGTGTCAATCCGCAGTTTTGGGGCAGCAGACGTGCAGCCCAGCTGCGGGAATAATAATCCCTGATTTAATCTGCTTTAGCAGGAGGTGATCCAACCTCTGGTTCTGAGGCCAACCGACGTGACACAGTCCAGCTTTCATTTATTTATTCCAATCTATCCCCACCTTCCGTGTAGTGTGAGATTATAGCCTTAAGTTTGCGCATTGTGCGCTGTGAGGAAAGAAAGTGACGCAGTTTGTCCAGCTGCTGGAGCCTCATCTGTTGTTCCTGCGAGGAGAGGCGGGCTGCGTTTAGGTGATGAAGGCCTAAATACTGCGGATTATTGCTCCTCTCTCCCTCTTAGCCTATTTTCCAGCTTCAGCCTCGTTTCGTTTCAGTCTCTGCTGCGGAAACATGAGCACAGCGGGGGTTCACCGAGGATTCCTGCGCAAATATGGTACCGACTGTTTCTGTTACTGTCTGCTTGATCTGATGCATTTTTCCTTTAATCGATTTAACGCTCATATAGGATGCTGCTGGTTTATTTAAATATGGAGACATATTTAACTGAAGTGCTGTCCAAATTCATTTTTTTCTAAAACTCTGCAGATACAGAGTTGGTTGGTTGGTTGATGGATATATTTCTGCTATGGATTTAAGTCATAAAAAGGAGGAATAAGAGTAAATTTCTGACAAAGTATCTCAAAAATTGTCTAGAAAAATCCTTGGAAATGTTTAAGTTTGAAGAGTAAAAAATTGGCTACAATTTAATTTTTGATATTTCTGAGTTTTAAAAGTATAAAATTTACCTGTGAAAATTCAAAAAGTTTGAAATTAAATGTGTAAATTTCTGAGTTTAAAAAGCTTGAATTTTTTTTACTTTTTTTTATCTCAAAAGTTGAACATTTTAGACAATTTTAGAAGTTTTTTCCCTAGAAAATTTCAGAAATGAATGTTAGATTCATTTTATTTTGTGTGCATCTTTTAGTTTGGTATATTTTTATTTTATGGATTTAAATGTATGCTACCAAATTCAGCAACATTTTCTTTACTTAAACTCTTGTTTGTTTTTACTTTCTGTAAAAAAGTTTGGCCAGGTTTTGGTCAAAAGGCAAACATTTTTGTAATTTCCATTAATTTTGTATTTAATATTTTTTCTTTCATGGACTTAAGTCACAGAAAAAAAAGGAAAAGGAGTAAATTTCCAACAAATATTTAACAAAACCCATTTAGATTAATCTCAGAAAATTTCTAGAAAGGTCTCAACTCCTCTAAGTCAAAAATTAGCTAGAAAATGAGTAATCTAAGAAATTTTCTAGAAGTCAAATATTTTGTAGATTTGAGTGTCAGATTATTTCCTTGTTAGCAGTGAAGCAGTTGTTATCCCTGTCCCTCTGCAGGAGGCTTCATGTTCAAGCAGTGGAAAGAGAAATACCTTGTGCTCACCACGGAGGGGAGCCTGCTGGTGTGCCGGGACGCCGAGTCTCCACCGGACCAGGTGGTGGCGCTACAGTCCAACTGTGAGTCGATCGCGGAGGGACGGGAAATCCTGGACCTGCCCAGGCTGCCCCCAGGGGGCAGAAGGGATTGCTGCTTTGCCCTCATCCTGCCCCAGAACAAGTTCCTGCTGCTTCTGTCGGACAACCCCAGCGACTGCATGTGGGTGCCAGATGTTCTTTGTCCCACTTTTTATCACACCTTATCTTCACATGCAGGAACATCGATAGGCTGAGAAATTGTAATTTCTCCTTTGTCCCACTGACTATCAGACTCTGTGTTTTTTGCACATGTTTGTCAGACTGACACAGATCCACCTCTGTGAATGTTTTCCAGCCTGGATGTGTGTCAGAGATAATAACACGTCTTCTCTCACCTTTCACAGTCTTTGGCTGAAGCTAATCAGGAAAGTGAGAGAGGTCAGTCACTGTGCCGTTTCATTCGTCCCGTTTCCTCATTAAACCCGTTTTATGGCAGATTTGAGCCTCTGATTATAAGATGTAGATACAAAAAAACAATGAAAACACAGCAGGGCAGAGAAACCAAAACTTTTACTAAGCTAAAAGCAGGAACGTATTTTTTACTTAGGTAAAAGTGAGAAGAAGCCGTCCAAGTATTTGGTAAACGGCGACTAAATTAACTGATCGAATCATCAATCATTTAATATTTAACAATTATATAATAAGACTGACCAAAATATAAAGTTATGTGGAAATTTTGGTATTTTAAACATCAAAATGAAAGTAATTAGTATAAAAAATATAAAACTACAAGAATGGATTCATAATAATATCAGAATAAAGTCATACAAAATAATACAAGAATAAACTAATCAAATAATTCACTCATTCTTTGTTACCTAGCAACAACTTTTTTTGAGTAACTTGTGGTTACCTAGCAATGACGTGTTGAGTAACTTGCGCAGCAGTTTATGGTTCCTCAAAACTACTTAAAAACAAAAACGTTGTTGTGGAAACAAAAACTGGATAAAACACAAAAAGGTCATAAAATCAAGTTTGGCAACATTTCAGTTATTTAAAACAAAAACAAAAAACTCACCAACAATTACAGATGCAGGCTGACATGAAATGTTTGCACTGTGAAGCGTTTTCCAGTCGTAACATAAGAGATGAGCAGGAAATACATTTGCTGGTTAGTGGATAATAAATATTAGACGTGAACTGGGACTCTATACTTTAGCATTTTGAACTTCACAGGGTCAAATCTGATTGTAATCGATCTGGTTTTATCCTTTTTCACTTTAACAAAGTTTGTAAGTTGCTCCACTTTTCTTAATAAAGGTGGCTTTTATTTTCTGTCATTTCTAGGGTGTGATGTCACCTTTGACCCTTCAGAGACAACAAAGCCTCACTCCCTGCATCACAGACAGAGAGCTGCTGCTGGACTCTTGCAGCGATAAGGAGCCCGGATCACCCAGGGTTGCTGGTGCGACGCCGCCTCTGAGCCGCGTCATGGAGAGAGGAGGCTCGTTCAGAGACAGGCAGCCAGGTCCGTCTGAAAAACAGAAAAAATATCAAAATAACAGCGGAAGAGCTCAAATCAGCCATTTTTCTACAAATAAATGACATTTAGACACTCCACCGAAAACCTGTTCATTCATCCAGCCACCGGGGGCGCTATTGTAAAAGTCACTGTCTTTGTCCGTGTTCTCCAGGGTTACAGTACTATGGAGTAAAAATACAATTATGAGAATAAAGCTGAAATATTACTTTGATGTAATGAATTTATTCTCATAATTTTATTTTTCTTAGTAGAAATAAATAAATAATAAATAAGGGCGCTTTAATCCTCCTTAAAAAGCAGTAGTAGATTTTATTTTTATAATTCAGATGTTGTTTTGTCGTTTTGCAGCTGCCGGACCGAGGCAGCCTCTGCGCAGCAACTCCGTCACCCCGCCGCATCGCGTGTCTGACTGCCTTCGCCATGGCAACAGCAGCGATGCGCGGGCGGTGCGGGCGGTGTGTCTGCTGATGGGAGGGGCGGCGGCCTCCTCCGCGTTGGGCTACCTCAGCTCCTGCTCCCCGTCCTCGCCGCTGGCCAGCAGGGCCCCGGACGTGGCCCCCGGCTCCGGGGCCTTCTCCGATCTCCCTGCCGGCGGCTCCTTCCACGCCTGCAGCCAGGACGTCGACTCCCCGCATTTCAACACCTTCGACTTTGAAGGAGACTCCGACTTTGACGCGTTTGACTGCGGAGGATTTGCCTTTTGAAAGGGACTGTGCACACTGCAAAAACAAACAGGTTGTTTCTATCTAGTTTTTAGTGGAAGTATGTTAGTACACATGAAATAAGACAAAACTAACTTACAAGTTACTTTTCAGCAAGATTTAGAAGCTCGTTTTAGATAAATAATTTCTAGTTTTACTGGCAGGTTATTTCACTTATGAGGGAAATATCTTCCTGTAAAGTTGAACATTTTTTAATCAATATTGACTTAAAGCGATCTCCTGAAGACTTACCCGTAAGTTAGTTTTGTCTTATTTCACGAGTACAAAAACATTTGCAGTAAAAACTAGACAAAAACGCAGGTAAAATTTTGTTATTCACTGCAAAAACACAAAATCTTAGAAGTAACTTTTACGAGTTCATTTTAAGTCAATAATTTCTTAATGTTGATTAAAAAAGTACTAATTCAACTGACTGATTATTTAATTTATAACAAGACATTTTTCCCACGTTATAAGTGAAATAATCTGGCAGTGGAACTGGAAGTGGGTTGCTAGGTAACGGGCTGGGCTGGGGTTGCTAGGTAACAGCGCAACCCCCGCTGTTCTACCAGTGGAACTAGTAACTTTTTCGTCAGGAACAAGCCGTTATATCTTGCTTAAAAGTTACTTGTTTATTAGTTTTGTCTTATTTCAAATATAATAAAACATTTTCACTAGAAACTAGACAAACATATTTTGTGTTTTTGCAGTGCAGGATCTCTTACCAGTGTTCTTTTGTTATAAAAGGTCATTGCTAATGAATTATTCAGTCATCTATACATTTGATGTATGCATTAATGAGGCGTTCTTCCTGGCTTCGTGCCCACACTCCCAAGGTAAATAATTGATCACCTTGACTCCTCTGAACACAAACTGTGTGTGTTGTTTCACAGGATGGCCTGACATTAACTGCACTGGAAAAACACAAAAGCTTACCAATTACTCCTGGCGTAGATTCCAGTGCAAATATCTTAGTACACATGAAATAAGACAAAACTAACTTACAAGAAACTTTTCAGTAAGATAAAGGAGCTTGTTTTAAGTGAATAATTCCTTAGTATTGATTTTAAAAAAAGTTCTAGTTTCACTGGCCGATTAATACATGTGTAACGTGGGAAAATATTTTGTGAAATAATACGCCAGTGAAACTGGAACTTTTTTTCCATCAACAAAAAGAAATTATTTACTTAAAACAAACTCCTATATTTTGTTTTATTTCCCATGTAGTAAGACATTTGCACTACTAACTCGATCAAAACTGCTTGGTAATATTTTGTATTTTTGCAGTGTGGGATTATTTTATCGTACACTTCTGTTCTTTTTCCTCTTGTTTTCTTGTAACTGTGTTTGATGTCAACTAAAAACTTCCATTTTCACCTGATTTGAGAAGAAGAACCTTTTCCTACAGTTGGCTCAGAGATTTATGACTAATTGTTAAAGAACTTCAAATAAATCCTGCAGTGACTCTGTGGCTTTTACTCCAGTTCAATGTTTGCTCTGTTTGCGTCGGATCAGAGCAAACAAACAGCGGTTCAGTAATGGGAGCAGCGATGATGCTGCAGATTTACACATAAGAGTTTTATCTAAATGAACCATAAAATTTTTTTAACAATGTACAATTCGTGGTGCTTATCAGACCTAGTAACTCATCCAAACTGTTAAGCATGCTGGTAGAGGAGTGATGATGGGGGCTTTTTGCAGCAACGGCAGCTTTCAGTCACTCATCAGCTTCACTGTGAAAGCAGTAAAATACTAAAATAGCCAAATTAAATGGTTAAAGGTTAGGAGTTAGCTTTGAAATAAGACAAAACTAACTTACAAGAAAATTTTCAGCAAGATATAAGATATTGTTTTATGTCAATAATTCGTTAAACTGGATTAAAAAGCTCCAATTCCACTGGCAGATTATGTAATTTCCCCTGAAGTTATAAGTGAAATAATCTGCCAGTGGAACCAGAACTGGGTTGCTAGGTTACAGGCTGGACTTTCCTGGGGTTGCTAGGTAACACTGCAGAAGAACATTCTACTAACTACTATAGTATCTTTTTCAATTCCAGAACAATGAAGGTCTTTTTTTTTAATCGTACATGTGTAAGATTTCCCTTCTATTCAATTAAAATGCAAACATTAAACTATATTTAATTTTTTTTTTTTTTTTTTTACAAACACTTCAGGATTAATAATCTTCAACTCTTAACACTGAAAAATCATAAGAGACTTTATAAAAGTCATTTATGAAGAGACTAAACAGAAAGTGGCCAAGCCTAGAGCCTTGTGGGATCCCCCCAGATATGTCTTCACTGCAAAAACACAGAATCTTACCAAGTAATTTTTGTTTGGTATCTTGTGTAAAGATCTTAGTACACTTGTAATTAGACAAAACTAACTTACAAGTATCTTTTTCATCAACATTAAAGAATTATTGACTTACAACAAACCTCAATTTCTTATTGAAAAGTTACTTCTAAGTTACTTTTGTTTTATTTGTAGAAACAAGACCAAAATATTTGGTAGAATTTTGTGTTTGTTCAGTGTAGTGTTGGTTCCAAACCGGGTTCTCTTCAAATCTACCATCAACACTTGGAAAGAAACCAACATTCCCTCAGTTTTAGCTCAACATAAATAGAAAACAACTTTATTGTAGCATTTTTTCTCGCCCGGAACTCAACAAAAATCTGCCAAAATGTCATAATTTGTGACAAAAAACCTTCTGTTACCGGAGCATTTTGAGCGCGTTTGTCTAGGCAAAACTGCCGAACAGCTTTTCACTGATAATCAGGTGAAAGTACACTCTGTCGGGTCACGTGGGCCTCACCGCTCCCTTTAAATATAAACAACACATCAGACGGGAAAACCAATCAGTTTGATCCAGAGAGACGCCTGCTAACCACAGAGAGAGTTATGGAGTTTTATGCAACCCTGCTGCTGGCAGGGCTGATCGGTCTGCTTTGGTTCGTCTCTGTTAAAAGCAACCAGAAGTACCGTCTGCCCCCGGGGCCCAATCCGCTGCCGCTCATAGGAAACCTGCTGCAAATAAAGAAGAATGCACCTTTTGAAAGCTTCCTGAAGGTGAGTTGGTGAGTCAAGGAGGTGACTGGAGTGATTTATTAAAAAATGCAAAAACATGAATTTTTACCAGGTATTCTTGTCTAGTTTTTAATGCAAATATCTTAGCTCACTTGAAATAAGACAAAACTACCTTTTGGGGGATCTTGATTGGCCTATACTTTCACATAAAACCCATCTTATCCACTGATGTCATTTTCGTAAGCAAAGGTTTGTAAATCAGTCTCACTCTACAGTGAGAGGTTTGACTGACAGACCAGGTTAACAATATTCACCCCACTGTTGCCAACTCAGTGACTTTCTTGCTACATTTAGCGACATTTCAGACAAAAAAAATTGGTATCGGCCACAATCAAAATCGGCAGGTCAGGCTTTTTAAAGATCGGTAACCAGGGATCGGCCAGAAAACTGCAATCGGTGCAGCTCTACACATATATTCATGACATTCCTTGATTAAATAAATTTCTCTTAAGAGTAACTCCAATAGGTAAAATTTTTTTTACCGGTACCGGTCCACCAAAGATTATAAGTGAAATAATCTGCCAATATTAAGGAATTATTTACTTGAAACAAGCCCTAGATCTTTCTGAAAAGTTTCTGTTAAGTATATTGTTTTATTTCAAGTGAACTAAAATGTTTGCACAACAAAGAAGACCAGAAAGACTTGGTAAGATTTTATGTTTTTATAGCTAAATGTGGTTTAAACATGACTTTTTGTAACCAAAGACATTTTGCATGTGGTTTTTGTGTATTCTTTGAATCTGTGATTTAAGCTGTCCTTTAAACCTAATTTATTAAAACGAATACTTTAAAACATTGATCTGGTAGCACAAATTATGTCGGTACCCTGCAAAACACCTGAATTAATATAAAAATACCTTTCAATTAACTTTTCATCCAGACAGGAGGCTATTTAAAGTCTGTAAGCCTTAAATATTAATTTAAAGAGTGCACGTTTCACTGGCAGATTATTTCACTCAATACATCATGTTTTTCCATGTTATAAATCAAGTAATCTGAGTCAAACTGGAAGCTTTTCATCAATATTAAGGAATTATTTACTTGAAACAAGCTGCTGTATCTTTCTGAAAAGTTACTTGTAAGTTAGTTTTGTCTTATTTCAAGTGTACTGAGATATTTGCCCTAGAAATTATACCAAAAATACTTGGTAAGATTTGGTTTCTGAAAGAAATTCGCAGTTTCTGTTGTCTTCTGCACATGTAGATGCAGTGAAGAATGAGAGTATTTCAATAAAAGAGCTGGACACGGTGCTTCTGATCCAGCGATTATTATTATTATCTCAATTTAGCTTGCAAACATACACAATGATATCAGCGTTGAAACAGCAGAACGTTAGCAACGGCGCTAACAGTGGAGCTAACAACAGAGCTAACAGTGGAGCTAACAACGGCGCTAACAACAGAGGTAACAACAGAGGTAACAACAGAGCTAACAACAGAGCTAACAGTGGAGCTAACAACAGAGCTAACAACAGAGCTAACAGTGGAGCTAACAACAGAGCTAACAGTGGAGCTAACAACAGAGCTAACAACAGAGCTAACAACGGAATTTGTTAACATTCGGAGCGTGAAAAAAAACTCAGCTTTCTGAAAGTTAGTGAACTAATTTACAATCTACGTGTGTGTGTATATATATGTGTGTACTCATACCTGAAGAAGGGGAGTATTTTAATAAGAGCCGGACACGGTGCTGCTGCTCCAGCGATTATGGAGGAAGTTCCGGTGCTCTTCACTATAGCTAGCGCTAGCTCCCCCTAGTGGTTGAGTCTGACCACTGCTTTAACCAATGCAGACTAGTCAGCTTCTGAAATACAGTAATCAAATTTCAATCCATCACACACAAATGTAAATTAGTTTTCCTGTAATTTTCTCAAATGTTTTGTTTTTCTGTTTAAACAATCTTCTGTTTTCACATTCAGTTCAGTAAAACCTACGGTCCTGTGATGACCTTTAACCTGGGCTGGCAGCGGGTCGTTGTTCTGGTCGGATACGACGCGGTGAAGGAAGCTTTGGTGGACCAAGCAGATGACTTCACAGGCAGAGCGCCGCTGGCATTTTTGTACAAAGTCACCAGAGGATACGGTAACATCCGCTGCTGATGGTCTTCCTGCCTGTCGCAAAAACCAATTAATCAATTAATGGCATGATAGATAAGAATGAGCGCCATAATTTCTACCAAGTATTTTGTGTCTCGTTTCTAGTGAAAATATCTCAGTACACTTAAAATAAAACAAAACTAACTTATAAGTAACTGTCCAGCAAAATATAGGAGTTTGTTTTAACTCAATAATTGATGGAAAAGTTCTAGTTCCTAGAATGTTACCTAGCAACCCCAGCCAAGCCCAACCCGTAACCTAGCAACCCAATTGTAGTTCCACTGGCAGGTTATTTCACTTGTAATACTGGTAAAATGTCTTGTTATAAGTGAAATAATCTGGCAATGGAAGTAGTACTTTCTTGCTGAAAAGTTACTTTAAGAGTTTTGACTTATTTCCACAGTAAGAAGATACATGCACTAGAAACTATACAAAAATACTTGGTAAAATATTGTGTTTTTGCAGTGCATTCTGATAATTAATATTTTTCGAAGGGCTATTTTGTTCACAGGGACTTCATAATCCATTTCAGTGAAGGTTTTGGTTGTGTTTAGTTTTAATCTCCATTTTCTTCATGTGTTTGTTTTTCCTACAGTTTCAGTGTTCTCTACAAAATTGAGGTTTACTGGTTTTTGAGAAGAGGAATTTGCATTTTCAAGCCATTATTACAAAATTATTGCAAAGTTTTCCTGGATGCCTGCTTCTGTTTGGCAGGTCTTGGGATCAGCAATGGGAACCGCTGGCGTCAGCTGCGGCGCTTCACTCTGTCGACTCTACGAGACTTTGGGATGGGAAGGAAAGGGATGGAGGAGTGGATCCAGGAGGAGAGCAAACACCTGAGGGCTCGCATGCGCAGTTTCAAAGGTAAGGTGTCTACTTTTTGAAATGAGGGCTAAAAAGTTTATTTGTACATTTTTACGTTTAAATCTTCATACTTCACTGCAAAAACACAATTTTAGTTTTGGTTTAGCTCCGAGTGAAAATATCTTAGTACAATTAAACTAAGATAAATTTAGCTTTTCAGCAAGATATAGAAGCTTCTTTGAGTCAGTAATTTCTTCATATTGATAAGAAGTATTAGTTACTGGCAGGTTTTTTTTTTATTAAAAAATGTGAGTCAAGGTTAATTAAATTTTTTTTCTGGCAACTTTGAAACTTTTCCACTCAAAAGCTTACTTTTTTTTTCTAGAAAACGTCTGAGACGTTTTGGGAGAAAATTACACCTTCATTTCTCAGTAATATATAGGAGCTTAATTTAAGTTAATAATTACTTTATATTGATAAAAAAGAGTAAAATCTAGCAGATTATTTCACTTATAATGTGGGAAAAATGTCATGTTATAAGATAAACAATCTGCCAGTGATTCTAGAATAAATTATTGACTTAAAACAAGCTCCTATACTTTGCTGAAAACTTGTTTTGCTATATTTAAAGTGTACTAAGATATTTGACTAGAAACTACACCAAAAATACATTTTATGTGTGCACATAAATACTCAGTATTTACGGTGCAAAAATCTAAAAGTAAATAAAGTAAAACCAGCAAAAATTAACAGTGTGAGAGCTATTGTGAGATCTTGGAAATATCTGCAGTTTGACTATATTTCTGTCAAATCATGAATGTGAGGTCAGTTTTCTTGCAGTCACAAACCAAAACCACATATATTTAAATTTTCTATTGCTATCGAATAAATAATTTAATGTATCAGATTGAACATTTTGTCATAATTTAGAGACATGAAGGAGTTTGAATGAAATGCAGTTGTATAATTTAGTGAAAGTTAATGATTTATTGTAATCCTGACTGTTTTGGCACAAGGTTTTTTTGTGCCACACCTCGAACGAACAAGTTCTTGTTATAAGAATCTGCAGGATAAAACACGTTTTATCTGCAGGATAAAACGTGTTTAACAGTGAGCAAACGTTTGACCTTTTTGCAAACCTTTGTAAAAACACGTCTGTTGTGTTGTCGTTTCTGCCTCCAGGCGAACCTTTTGACCCCACGGTCCTTCTGAGCCGCACCGTGTCAAACATAGTCTCCTGCCTGGTGTTCGGCCAGCGCTTCAGATACGAAGACAAGCAGTTTCTGAAGCTTCTCAATGTTATTTCCAGATTGGTCAAGTTCAACAGCAGCCCTTTGGGTATGGTAAGTGGGAGGCGGCCCTCAACGTTGCATAAAAACAAAATCTAACCAAGTTGTTTTGATCTAGCTTCTAGAGTAAATATCTATGAAATAAGACAAAACTAGCCTGCAGGAGATTGTTTGAAGGAAATACTTCCTTAGTTTTGATGAAAAAGTTCTAGTTTCAGTGGAAGATAATTTCACTTACAATAAGACATTTTTCCTTGTTATAAGTGGAATAATCTGCCAGTGGAACTAGAACTGGGTTGCTAGGAGACGGGCTGGGCTTGGCTGGGGTTGCTAGGCAACGGTGCAGTGGAATATTCTGCCAGTGGAACTAGAACTTTTCCCTCAAAAACAAGCTTCAATATTTTGCTAAAAATGTACTTCTGAGTTAGTTTTGTCTTTTTTCAAGTGTACAAAGCTACTTGAACTAGAAAATAGTTCCGCATGCAGATTATTTCAGTTATAACATGGAAAAGAATGTCTTGTTATAAGTGAAATAATCCACCAATAGAACTAGAATTAAAGAATTATTTAAAACATCATGCTTGAAATTTAAGTTATGTCTTAATTCAACCATGCCAAGATATTTGCACTAGAAACTAGACCAAAAATACTAGTAAGATTTTGTGTTTTTGAAGTATGTTACCTTCAGTTGCTATAAAAATGCTGCATACATCAAAAACTACTGAAAAGAAATTTGACTTCACCATTTGACATCTTGAAATTGGGACCTTGTCTCTTTAAGAAGCTCCTGCTCTTAACAACACTGCCTTCAGCATATCATCTCCTCATTATGCCGTTTACAACCATTCGTAGGAGCACTGGACTAAAAAGCAGCTATTCCACCAAGTGTTTCCTAATTGTTGCTGCCGCTAGTCTGGAGGTGCATAGGAGGAGTGATCTCTAAGGCAGGAGCTCGGCTTCAGTTATGCTAAAATTAATCAATCGACATTAGGAACGGATGTGGAAGTTAAAGCACAACATTGTTCCACAAAGTATTGGTTGTACTATATTCTGGGAAACAAAGATGCAGCTTTTTCTTCCACAGATGTACAACATCTTTCCGTGGGCCATGGAGCAGCTTCCTGGCGACCATCACGCCGTCTTTGCCAAGGCTGAAGAGATCCGAGATTTTGTGGAGAAGAAGGTCCAGGAGCACAAACAGACGGTGGATCCCAGCTCACCGAGAGATTTCATCGACTGCTTCCTCATCCGAGCTCATCAGGTTGAGGAAATTACCAAGATTACTTGTTCCTAATAAATTAAATCAGCCAAATAATTAACATACAGATTGTCTTTCCTGCAGTGTAATATAAGCCTGGCAGGCTGCCAGGTTTTACTTACGACCCCCGCCAGGTTAAACATCTTTTGTTTAATTACTATAGGTTTTTTTTATGCACCAGTAACAAAAGCTGCATTTCCATTGACCTTATAATTGCACAAATTGGGACTATGAAAATAAATCTGCCTACTGAAAACACGCAAATTAAAAAGAAAAGGAACAAAGAAACAAACACAAGTATCTTTGTGTTTTCTTTTCATAGCTGCTGCTGGGATTTACCAGAACGCATGCTATCAGTTACAGCGAATAAAGTGACATGTCCACAAGGATCGAAAAATATATCATATTGACCTAAATTTAAATAGGATGAAACAACTGAAATGCAAAAGATTTAGATTTATTTTGTCACGTAGTCATATTTTCAAATTTCCTGCCAAATTTAACATTTTTTTAACTCAAAACCACGGTGGGATGACTGCCCTTACACTGCAAAAACACAAAACCTTAGAAATATTGGTGTAGTTTCTAGTACAAACATCTTAGTACACATAAAATAAGTCAAAGCTAACTTACAAGTAACTTTTCAGCAAGATATAGGAGTTTGTTTTAAGTCAACAATTCCTTATTATTGATGAAAAAGTTACAAGTTCCTCTGGTATAATATTCTACTGCACCGTTGCCTAGCAACCCCAGCCATGCCCAGCCCGTTACCTAGCAACCCAGTTCTAGTTCCACTGGCTGATTATTTCATTCATAACATGGGGAAATTTTATTGTGATAAGTGAAATCATTTGCCAGTGGAAAGAGTACTTTTTCATAAAAATAAGGATTTATTGACTTTAAACAAGCTCCTGCAATTTGCTGAAAAGTTATTTGTAAGTTAGTTTTCTCTTATTTCAAGTGTACCAAGATAATTTCACTAGAAACTATACCAAAGTTTCTTGGTAAGAATTTGTATTTTTGCAGTGTAGCACTGGGTTTAGCAGGTTTTCTGGTGGAAACAATGAAATATTTAGAAATTAATATTAAAAATCTCTCTTTTTCTCTCTCTCAGGAAAAAGACAGTCCCTCCACTGAGTTCCACCATGACAACCTGTTTGCTACCGTGATGAATTTGTTCATAGCAGGAACGGAAACCACCAGCTCCACCATCAGATACGCCCTCAGTGTGCTAATCAAACACAAGAACATTCAGGGTCTGTAGACAGACTCTATAAATGCAGTTTGTTGCTGAGACAGAGAGTTGAACAGGCGTCCATTTTGCATCGTCTTCTCCAGAAAAAATGCAGGAGGAGATTGACTCTGTGATTGGACGGGAGCGATGCCCCAACATGGAGGATCGGAAATCCCTGCCGTTCTCAGACGCCGTCATCCATGAAATTCAGCGTTTTCTGGACATCGTCCCCTTCAGCATCCCTCACTACACGCTGCAGGACGTCTCGTTCAGGGGTTACACCATTCCTGAGGTACTGTCTTGAAAATGTCAATGTCTTTCCTCAGTAAATTTGTTTGTAAAGAGTCTTTAGTAGGTAGAGGATGGCAGAGTACTGGAAATTGTACTCAAGTAGGAGTACCTCACCATATTTTTACCCTATCTACTTTATTTAGTAGGTAAAAGTAGAAAGTAGTTGTCCAAGAAATTAAAGTAAAAAAGTATTTGGTAAAAAGGCTATTCAAGTATTGATCAAAACATCGACCATTTAATATTTAAAAATTGCATAAACGGACCAAAATCTAAATTTATGTGAAAATATTGGCATTTTAAAGCTCAAAATTCAAATAATCCAACAAAATCAGGGAAAATCAAATCAATTTATTTCAAAAATAAAATGTATGAAACTGTATATTCTGTGTCTGGTTTTTGGTTAAAACAAACTTCTTCTTCATTCAGTGAAATCCAGACATTTTACTCAAGTAAGAGCTGCGATACTGCAAAAATAAAAATACTCAAGTAAAAGCAAAAAGTACAGCTACTCAAGTAAATGTCCTGATCAGATAACTGCACAGTGGTGGGACTGAAAGGTTAATCAAAAATATGACTTTCGCTAATGTTAAAAAACTACAACACGGTATTTACCAGAAGCTAATCCTAAAGCGCTAACTTAAACTCAAAATATATCCTTCAAAGACAACAAAGAACCAATTTAATTCTGACTTTATAATTTACATGCCATTAGATATTCTGTTTGTACATGGCTCCATACTGTCCGTGTTTTGTGTGTGTACATTTCTTGTTACAATAAAGGTACTGGAGGAAAACAGAGATGGATCTTGAGAGGAAGTGGAACTGCTACGTACAGAAACTTCAAAATAAGAGCGTGAATAGAAAGGTCTAAATAAGAATTATTAACAGTGAATAACCAAAACTTCAGCACAGATATTGAACATTATTTAAATAATATTTACAAAATAGCCAAGTAAAGTAACGCTTTAGGATTTATTCAGAAAAGAGGGCTAAATATTTTAAAAGCTAGCGAATTAGCGCTAAATAAAAACTACTATCAATCAATAAATCAATCAATCAAATGTTATTTGTATAGCACATTTCAGCAGCAGGGCATTTCAAAGTGCTTTACATAATAAACACAAAAACAAAGTCATGCAACATAGAATCAACAATCAAAAACTACATTAAGTCAAGTAACAATACAAATAAAACATTTTTAATATTTAACTTACAAAACTCAGTTAAATGTGATATTTAACCTACAAAACTCAGTTAAATGTGATATTTAACCTACAAAACTCAGTTA